>JAJJMG010032664.1:0-28635 GCA_022058835.1 Vitis aestivalis var. linsecomii x Vitis rupestris
CCTTGCAACTTAGCATTGTGATCAGTAGGATTTAAAACCTGAACTCATTCACTGAGATCCTACAAAATAAATGTGCTTATAGATTTTGTTATTTAATTGATTGAAAGAATCTTTATTGTGTTCCAATATCAGTTTCAACTTACTCTTAGCTATCTTAAAAAAAAAAAAAAAAGGAAAAAATGAGGGGTTTGTGGATGGGGAAAGGAGGGAAAGGGAAAAAAAAATCAGTTTCTTCTTACTCTTCCTACACATTTTCTTTTCAGTCATAATTTGGACCAAGTTTCATAGGTAGTTTCTATATCATGCTTTATTACCGATCAAGGGCCTTTAGGAGAAGCAACAATAGCATAGCAATTTGCTTAACTTGCAAGCATAAAGAAGAGGGCATGAAGGAAGGAATCATTCTGTTTGGAAGAACAGAATTGATAAAAACAATAAATCCAATAGTGATATTGAGAAGGTGTAGCTACTGACATACAAGAACTCCAAAATACAAGAATAAACAGGAGGTCATCAGCCCTAAGACAACCCAGAAGGCTACTGAAAGGAAAAGAAAATATTAACACCAAAATGAGTAATAAATGGTAGCAGAGCTTACTAGGTCCATGCACAAGTGACTCATAGATGGTGTGGAATTTAGAAGGAAAACTAATATTGAAGTTTAACATGCTTGAGTCAGTAGAACTTAATCCATAAAAGGTCCAATGGTTATATAAACTAGATTGTAGTGATTGCAAACACCTATAATACTTCTTCACACAATTCTTAAGCATTTAAACATGTTACTAGTCAATTTGCACAACTACCTTCAATTCATCTAGTACTAGCCCAATAAATTCCAGAAGTTTTGCATCCTTTCCTACACCACCTGGAAGCAAAAATGCACTAAGCTAGGACAAGCTGAAAAAATTTGATACAAACTGGGGTTTGATTGTGTATCCATATAAAATGCTCTACCACTAAGCTGGGACATATGCTATTTGATTCATATAAGTAATTATAATACTTAGATGAATCTCACATTAATGCTTTCTATTCCAATATTTGAAAAAAGATTACAAAAAAGAAAAAAAAAATATTAAAAGATAAGAATAGTTGCCAAAGCAATTCTATATTGACTTAATGTGGATGCTATTTATCTCTTTTTTAATAAAAGAAATAATTTATATTCTTCAAATTTTTTATATAATATTTCAAAAAAACTAATATATATTTACAATTAATTAGATACCCGAATGAAGATAAATAGATAAATCATTAAATCCCATTAATGATAAATTATTGAGTATAAGCATAATCAATATTTTGTGTTATTATTAATTCTTACTTTTTTCTATTCGTATATTCTCAAAAGGGTGCCTCTGAATTAAATTTCTAGCTTCCCTGACTATGAATCCATAAGCTTTAGTGACCTGAAAATTTTTCTCGTGCTTTATGTCCATTGCAAAGTCTAAAATACACATCGATAAAGTATGTGTAGTATAAGAAAGGTTAAAATATAAAGAATTTTTCAAAAATATGAAAAATGTTCCTAGACAAGACTACCATCACATATCACAAGCATCACCAGCTAAAAAAGTAAAAAATAGAAGTTCCATGTTCTCTCCTCTTTAGTATTTCCCTATCTCATCTCCTTCTTGGCTAAACCCTGGACCTAAGATGTTATCACAACAGACAGCATGGAATTGGCAATTCCAAAGGATAGCAATTCATGTATGAGAAGATAGATCAAAGGATCATGTCTGGTTTGAACTCATTTAAAACAATCAAAGTGGTCCTTAGGGCAACTCCATAGGATGTCCAGTCCTCTAGTTGTCCTTGTCAAGGTTCCATCACTAGAACCTTGTGCTGCTTTTCTTGACCACTTGGTTCCATGTACCTTCCTCTAACTTTGATCATGCCTGTCTTTGCACCCTTGAAGATATTTCACAAGTCTCATAGGTCAACAAAAGCAAACTGCAACCACCTCGAATGGTCTTAAAAGCATGGCTGCTTTCTATAAGATGTTAAAAGTGGTTGACATATTCTCATATCGCAAACTTGGAGAATGCTGATAATTAAAGGTCTACCTATCACACACTACACTATGAAACACTGCAAAAGTTGAAGGTTTTCCTATCATACATTGTACAATAGACATGTTGGAAGTTAAAGGCTTCATGTTAACCACTAACTTTAGTTCAAATTGACAAGTTAAAAGGGTTTCCTATCAAATGTTGGGTTCTGGGCATGCCAACAACTGAGGGACATTTGATTGCACATGGTATTTTGTAGCAAGGGATAGTCAAAGCAGTTGATGTCTTACAATGACCAATGACAACAAAAGACAATGTATATGTTACTCATATACAGTACTCATATGGTGTTACTTATATTGTGGCACTTATATAGGATGCTTTTGGCATAGAGATTAATCAAAGAGGGAGCACTATCTCTACTCCTGCTAAGTGCCAAAATTGTGCAACACTTTGAAGGGATAGTCACACTTTACATGTGCAAGTACTACCCTCACATTTCATATACCTTGTTCCTCTGCTTCTTCTCTGAAGTCGAGCACCCTTCTTTATTATCAACCAATCATACAACGTTTAGATTCTCTATCATATAATATTCTAGGGTACACATATCGTTTCCATTGTTATGAGTTACATTACTCTCAGTAGTGCCAAGTTGCTAATTTTACAGCCATATAAGTAGCCATATCGGATATGAGAGAAAGTTACTGAGGTTATATATGCATGGATTCCTCTTAACTAAGTAGACACATTTTAAAGTAGTGAGGCCACCTTTGGGCCCAGAGTGGACAATATCCACATGGTTAGGCGCAAGTTGTTACAAATGGTATTAAAGTTGACCCTCGATCTCAGTGTGGGGGTTGTTTGGCCTTGTGAGGAGTGTTTGTTTGTTTGGCCCAGTGAGGGGTGTTTGTCTGTTTGGTCCCGTAATCCCATGAGACACAACAAGGAAGTTGTATCTGCATGGGAGGGAGGTGTTTGTGATGTCCTACATCAGATAGGGGAGAGATTTCTTAGCCTTATAAGTATGGGGCTCCTCTTAACCTTGTAGACCAATTTTAAAGCCATGAGGGTCCTTTGGGCCCAAAGCGGACAATATCTACACAGTTAAGTAAGGGTGGTTACAAATCATACAAAGGCATTTTGGCAATCACATAATTTCCTAAGCAATCATGCCCTCAAAATAAGCATGATTGATGCTCAAAAGAAAAAGTAAAAAAAAAAAAAAAAAATCATTAGTAATCACACATTGTGTGGTGTTATTTTATTTATTTATTTTTGTGAATTGGTAAATTGAGAGTATGGCATTAATGAAAGTGCTTGAAATAACATGTAAAATCTAGAGCACTAGCTTCTTTTATATGAATTCTATGTTCCTTGAGGTCATCTCTACAAACACTTTTATTTCCTATTTATCCAAATTCCAAGGAAGACAATCAAAATTCAAATTCACCAAAGCTAAAGAATCCAAGCTAAACATGTTAATAGTAACATAAGATAGGTTTATTTGGCCTAAGGTCACAATACAAGTAATACCATAGTGATCATCGTTTAAATCACTATGCTAAATTTGGCATTTTTGTGTCCTAAACTATTAAATTGAACAAACTCCAAATTTGCACATTTATTTCCCTTTTGAGCAATGAAATTGTAAAAGACCATAATGAATTCAATTAAAAGTTTATGTAATAGGAAATTGAGAGGGAAAGAAGGAAAAGAGTCATTAAACACCAAAAACCTAAGAAATGGATGCTTATAGAGCGATCTTAGTTATAGGAGTTGATTTGTTCCCAATTGGTGTCTCAGCTGATTCATGTCCTCTCAATGGTCCTTGACAGTGGTGCCATTTGATTCGTGTCCAGCTGGTGTCCCTTGATTGTGGTCCTCAGAAGGGAGTAATCAACAAAATTTATAACCTATTACACCATGTACTAGGATAGCCTTAGCTAGCATAGCATAGTGGCTCTAGGGTCGTTCACTGGGATGGGTTTTCACTTCACAATTGATATTAATTCAAAGATGAATTTGTGCCTTTTCATTTCAAGGTTAGCTTTAAAAGAAAACATAAAGATGCTTGAATGAAAAAGGTTTGGTTTTAAACTAACCAAAAATAGTAACTGATTTTACTTACAAAGAAAAGTGTTTCTTGGAGTTTAGATCACTAGGCTCAGGTTCTTCATACAAAAAGGAAAGTTCCGGTCACTTGTTTCTTTTCCTCGCATTAGAGAATTAACATATAGTTAATTCTCTAACCGGTGTGGTACAGATGCTTCCCTTTAATGGGTTCAAACACTAAATTCCTCTCACTGATGCACCTTGCAATGGCTCGTGCCTCTCACCTAGCATTTGCCATTCAAGGTGATCTTTAACCTTGGATTACCCGTCAAAAGCTCGCAAGAGATAACTAATGGATGTCTCCTTGGAGTCCAAAAGCTTACCAAGTGTTGGCAATTCTAGAAAATCCTACCTTCAAGTCACTTCCCAAAAGCTCGCAAGAGGTAAACTAGTGCATCTCAATGGATGGAGATCACTTGCCTTACCAAGTGTTGGCCTAGGTGATTTAAAGGTGTTTTAAGTTAACTAAAAAGATAAACACCATTAACGGGTCACACTTTCTCTTCATTAAGTTAGGGTTAGTTTATTTTAAAAAATTTTACATGAAAAATATATTAGAACATTTCTTTTGTTTATAATAGAACATATGGAGATATTATGCTTTCGTAAGTTTGAATAAATAAAACAAGGAATTTGACTCTGATTTGTTTGACCCTTGTCAATGGGATATAATAGTTGACTTTTCGACTCTTGTCAACGGGATATAATAATCATCTTTTTTTTCTGCTTTGTGGGTCACCTTGTATAAGTTATTTAAGCATCTTAACTAGAAGGAAAAAAGTAGCATTGTCCAGAATCTTCTAAATTTTCCTCATCTCTTGGCTAAAAGCTTCATGAACAAACTAATCAGGAGGCTTGGACATGTGGAGATACTCCTGGTCTACAGGTGCCAATTTGTCCCAAAGATACTCCCAGTCAATAGGTGTCAATATGTTTCAACATGAACTTGAGTACAAGTGTTGGGTGTTGACCTATGTCTATATCAGATTCTTTTAATCCTTAGAAATTGGGCAAGATAACCTAATTTTCATTTTCTTCCTACTTTGTCCCTTTTGCTAAAATTGAATGTAACTAAGAATATCTAACATGAGCCTAAGGTTGCTTACAATGAGTGAGGAATTTGTTCTTTTTCCCCATTTGTTGTACACATCCATGGCATACATATCTAGTCCCCACCCCCCAGGAGCTTCTATAACTGAAAACTAGTTTCAAGGGGTCAGCCTACAGTACTAAAAGCTAGTGAATGGTAAGCAATGCCATGTGCAGATCTTGCGATAGAGGAGCACATGATGCAAACTTGGCAAGCAACATATCAAGTAATAGGGTATGAAAATGAGTGAAGTGTTAAGGTTAACAGCTCCCAAGGTTCCAACCATGTGTTGTAACTTACTCAATGAACCTGTTAGAATTTGAGAATTTTCTAGATACTTTAAGAAATCTTTTATATCTTTTATTAACAGTAGAATTAGTTGAAAAGGTGTGAAAATCCGTATTTTGTGGAATTTTCTTTTGAAAAAGCTAGATGTGTTAGTTGGGTTTGGTACTAACTTAATAGTAATGTGCCTTAAATTGTAATATTTATATGTCAGCATATGAATGAAATTGTGTGTTCACATGATATCAAAGGACCAAAAAGATCTTAATAGGACCCGTGAGTGATAAAAAAACCACCAGCAAGGCTTCCTCTAAAAACCCTCATGGCTTCCAGCAATACGTCTGCTCTTTCAACCCTAGTTTTCAATGGTGAAAACTATCAAGTTTGGGCTGTTAAGATGAAAGCTTACCTGAGAGGTCTTGGTTTGTGGTAGTGGGTTGAAACTGAAAGGCAAATATAGCCTTTAGGAAACAATCCAACCCTCAATCAAATTAGGGCTCATGAAGAAGAAGAAGCTAACGCTCCAAGAGCTTTATCTTATATCCATGCTGCTGTCTCAGAACCAATTTTCACAAGGATTATGGCTTGTGAAACACCAAAAGAGGTGTGGGATAAGCTCAAGGAGATGTATTTGGGGAGTGACAAAACTAGGCAAAAGCAGATTCTGAATCTGAAGAGGCAATTTGAAGTTTTGAGGATGAAAGACAATGAGTCCATCAAAGAATATGTAGACAGGCTCATGGAAGTTGTTAACAAAATCCAGCTTCTTGGTAAGGATCTAACAGACCAAAGGGTTGTAGAGAAAGTTCTAGTGAGCTTGCTTGAAAGATTTGAGTCCAAGATCTCTTCACTTGAAGACTCAAAGGATTTAACCAAAATTTACTTGGCTGAGCTTGTTCATGCTTTTCAAGGTTAAGAACAAAAGAGATCAATGAGACAGAAAGATAACAATGAAGAGGCTTTTCTTGCAAAGCAAAAAGAAAAGCTTCTCAAGGTGGAGAGAAAAAGCAATTCGGTGAGAAGAAAGATAAAGAGAAGAATGAGGGCCAAGGAAAGAAAAGTGGTGGCAAGAAGAGATATCCTCCATGTCCTCACTGCAAGAAACAGAGTCATTCAGAGAATTTTTGTTGGTATAGGCCAAGTGTACAATGCAGATCATGCAAGCAATTTGGTCATGTAGAGAAGGTATGCAAGAATAAAAATGATTAGCAAGGGAAGCAAGCACAAATGGCTGAAAATCAGTAGCAATAGGAGCAATTGTTTATTGTTACAAGTCATGCAACAAGCAGTTGTACAGAAACTTGGCTTATTGATAGTGGTTGTACAAACCACATGACTCCTGAATTGAGCTATTTCAGGGAGTTGGATCAGTCATATAAGTCGAAAGTGAAGATTGGGAATGGAAATTTGGTTAATGTCAAGGGCAAAGGAGTTGTTGTTGTTGAGACTCTAACATGTATTAAATATATCTCAGATGTGTTGTTTGTGCTTGAAATTAGTCAAAGCTTATTAAGTGTGGGTCAAATGCTAGAGAAGAATTATTCTTTGCATTTTTAAAATATGTCCTACACTGTTGTTGATAATGTTGGTTGTAAGTTGATGACTGTAAAAATGAGAGACAAAAGCTTTCCAATTAAGTGGAAAGAGACTAATTAGCATGCTTATACCATTGTTGTCGATGAGTCTGTGTTGTGGCATAAGAGATTTGGCCATTTTCATTATGTTGCATTTAAACAGTTGCATCAGAAAGGCTTAACACAAGGCCTACCTGTCATTTGTGATGAAAAAAAATGTGTGTCAAGTCTGTCAATTTGGGAAGAAAAGTAAATTGTCGTTTCCTATAAACAAGGCTTGGAGAGCTTAAAAAAGGTTGCAACTAATCCATACTGATGTGTGTGGACCAATGAAGACACCCTTGCTGAATGGAAGCAAGTATTTCATCTTGTTCATAGATGATAAAACAAGGATGTGTTGGGTTTTCTTTATGAAGCAAAAATCAGAAGTGGCTGGTGTGTTTCAGAATTTCAAGGCCTTGGTGGAAAATCAAGCAAATTGCAACATTAAGGTAATAAGATCGGATAATGGGCTAAATTTACATCTGACAGTTTGACAAGTTTTGTGTTGAAGTTGGAATTGTACATCAACTAACTGTCACTTACTCCCCTCAACAAAATGGAGTGAGTGAGAGGAAGAATAAAACCATTATGGAGATGACAAGGTGTCTGCTATTTGAAAAGAAAAGGCCCAAGTGTTTCTGGGCAGAAGTTGTTAACATAGCTGTGTATTTTTTGAATAGACTTCCAACCAAAGCTGTGAAGAATAAAACTTCATTTGAGGCTTGGTATGGAGTTAAACCAACTGTGGAGCACTTGAAAGTATTTGGGAGTTTGTGTTACACTCATGTGCTAAATGTGAAAAGAGACAAGTTGGACTATAAAGCTGAGATAGGAATCTTCCTGGGATATAGCTCAACTTCCAAGGGTTATAGAGTTTTCAATTTGAAAACATAAAAAGTAATGCTTAGCAGGGACATCAAAGTTGATGAAGTAGTAGTCTGAAATTGGGAGAAAAATAAGATAGAAGTTGAAGATGTTGATCAAATTGGGGTAACCGTACCCCAAATTCCAGATGAAATTGAAGATGAAGTTGGTGCTGATAACTTAGATAATGTTCCAGTAAGAGGAACAAGGCCACTTGATGAATACATGAGAGATGCGATGTAGCATTATAGGAGCCTACATGTTATGATGAAGCTGCTAAAGAAAATGGGTGGAGAATTTCAATGGAGGAGGAGCTAAAAATGATAAATAAAAATGGAACTTGGGAGCTGGTTGATAGGCCCAAAAATCAAAAGATAATTGGAGTTAAGTGGGTTTTCAGAATCAAATATAACTCAGATGGTTCTGTAAACAAACTTAAGGCCAGATTGGTTGTAAAGGGCTATTCTCAAGAGTATGGTGTTGATTTTTCAAATACTTTTGCTCCAGTGGCTAGGCATGATACTATAAGGCTTTTGGTGGCTTTAGCAGCAAAGATGGGATAGAAAATTCATCATCTTGATGTGAAGTCAGCCTTTCTAAATGGTGTGCTTGAAGAAGATATTTATGTTCAGCAACTAGAAGGATTTCAAGTTTTAGGTTGTGAAGACAAAGTTTACAAGGTCCGAAAAGCTCTTTATGGCTTGAAACAAGCACCAAGAGCTTGGTATAGTAGAATTGATGCCTATCTGCTGTAACAAGGATTTAAAAGAAGTGAAAGTGAAGCTACTCTATATGTGTTGAAGGTTCAAGAAGAAGTTCAGCTTATTGTCTCTTTGTATGTAGATGACCTGTTGGTTATAGGTTGTAATTCAAAAATCTTGAAGCAATCCATGGTACAGATGGAGAGTGAGTTTGAAATGTCTAATTTGGGTGAGATGAAATATTTTTAAGGCATGGAAATTCACTAATGTGAAGTTGGAATCTTCATCTCACAACAGAAGTATGCTCTGAAGGTTTTGAAGAAGTTTCATATGGAAAGATCCAAATCGCTAGCAACTCCTTTGGTTGTGAATGAGAAGTTATCAAAGAATGAAGTTAACATCAATGCAGATGCCTTTGTTTACAGAAGCCTAATAGGTAGTATGCTCTACTTATCTCCTACAAGGCCAGATTTAATGTTCTCAGTAAGCTTAATCTCAAGGTTTATGCACTCACCAAGTAAAATTCATTTTGGAGTAGCTAAGAGAGTTCTAAGGTACATTAGAGGTACTTTTGACTATGGTTTGTGGTTTGTTAAGAAAGAAAGTAAAGAACTCTAAGGGATATGCAGACAGTGGCTGAGTAGGAAGTTTAGATGATTCCAAATCACTTATCGTTATCCTTTCTCTTTTGGTAGTGGAGTTTTTTCATGGAATTAAAAAAAGGCTCAATCCTCAGCAGAAGCTGAGTATATTTCTGCAACAGTAGTTACAAACCAAGATATTTGGTTAAGGAAACTATTGACTGATTTGGGGCAAAACCAAGATGAAGCTACTGTAATTTGGGATGACAACAAGTCAGCCATTGCTATTACAAAAAACCTTATGCAACATAGAAGAACCAAACACATAAATGTGAAGTTTCATGTAATTAGAGAAGCTGAGAAGAATGGTGAAGTCAATCTGGTGCATTGTTGCTCAGAAAATCAGATTGCTGACATATTAACTAAAGCACTTTCCAAAGCCAAGTTCGAAGAGCTAAGATCAAGGCTTGGAGTCTCTAAGAAAATTCTTAAGGAGGAGTGTTAGAATTTGAGAATTTTCTAGATAATTTAAGAAATCTTTTTTATCTTTTGTTAACAGTAGAATTAGTTGAAAATGTGTGAAGATCCGTATTTTGTGGAATTTGTTTTTGAAAAAGCTAGAAGTGTTAGTTGGGTTTGGTACTGACTTAACAGTAATGTGCCTAAAATTGTAATATTTATATGTTAGCATATGAATGAAATTGTGTGTTCACAAACCTCTAACCATGATTTAAAAACCCACTATCCATCCAAATTATCCCTTGACCAAAGGGGCTATGTCCACCACTAAGGTACAACAGGTTTGTGTAAAACCCCAAGCCTTATTACCATACTAGGAACGAGTTGAATCCTCAAACCTCCATGCCTTAGCAACTTTGAGGAGGATTTATCAAGAGATCTCCCAAGGCAACCATAACAATAGACTTCAATGTAGTTGGGATCAGGGGTAGTGTTCAGAATCCACCTGAGGGATAAGCATCCATGCCAAGTTGCATTATACCTGGCCATGAGAAAGTCAAGACTTGCCCTTTTGAACTGCATTATTGGACTTGTAAGGTCCAACTACTGTAATAGTCCAAGTCCAAGTTTAGTGTATGTATGGCCTCCACACACGACTATAAGCTATGATGCTTAATTGTGGTGATCAATGATAATTCAAGTTTCTCCCATATGAGGTTTATAAGATAAATCAAAAGACTTGGATTATGAATTTAAAGCGTAACTACATGCCAACTAGAGAGAGGCAAAGTAAAAGCTTTAATCTGAATTTGCACAAAAGTGCCATGTTTTAACAATGTTGATACATAAAAAACAACGAAATTTTGTATGCACTCATATGATTACTAGATTCTGTAACATCATAAAGCATAAATAAATTGATTTAACTTGAGAGAATATTACATAGGGAACCAGTCCAGTTGAAGCCTATGATAGAGAATAGTTGTATGTCCATCTACCTCCTCCACTAAGCTACCATATTGGAACTACAATCCCACCTACTTATGACATGAAAAGTTAATGACATGAAAAAGTGCACACATATAAAAGAAATCATAGGTTTTAGCTAATCATAGAAATTTGGAGGTGTTAGAATCCAATAGTAACCTTGTTCAAGTGACTAAGAGGCTCTTCCTTACTATGGCTTGATTTTTTTGAGGTGGAAAGTCATATGACATAGAGTCATGGACCCTAGTAAAGGCACTAACTGCAATGTGTCTAAAATATATTTAAGAAAGTGGCATATCAGGTATGAATCACCATTGACATATCATTTATTTCACACACTAATAAAAGTACTACATGTAATACAGTTCTTAAATTGAACAAAATAATAGTACTACTAACCATTTTAATTTTATGGACCTCCAAATACTGGGTGTTCTAGAGATAGGCATGAACAAAATATTACACGCATTCCAGCTAAAATATTAGATAGGAGTTTAAAGTTTTGGACACACTAACAGGCTTTAACTGCCATGTCATCTTAAGGACAACTATGTTTTTAGAGATAAGAATCCGACTGTCATATATCATGATACAATGCCAATAAAATGATGCATTTTCCATCTTTATGACCCTTTCATATGAAAACTTATTTTTTAAAGACAAAATAAGACATCTATTTCAGCATTAGATAATATCAGAAAAAAGTGCCATTCAAGTATTGATTCCTACAAACAGACTGCTAAATGGTTGAGGATTAGTTATTAACCTCCCACACAGTGACAGAGAGCAACAACTATGACATGAGAAGAGTATGAGACCTAAAAATCACCCCACAAATTTGTAACTTCTTGAGATGTAACAATAGATATACAATATGGCCAAACTTTATAAAGCTATAGCCCATGCAAAAGCTTAAGCTTTATGAGGGACGTCCATTTTACAAATAAACTCTACAAGGCTATTAGTTGGGAGATCAACAAGTCACAAGAAATGGAAAAAGAGAAAGAGAAGGTGCCACCACACTTGAGCACCCACATAGGAGGATCATGGAAAGGAATCAGAAAAATAAACCTACATTAGAAAATTGAAAAGATTCTGACCACTACTTCCTCACTATTGGAACAAATTAAAAGTAGGTAAATACAGGAAATAACAATCATCTACCAACATCAAGATAAGATAATTGGATGTAATATAGTCACCTCAGAAGAAAAAAACAAAAAGAAAGATCTAAAAAAATACAAAACAAAAACATATAGCCTTGGTGATGGGACTAAAATTTCAAGGTCTCTTAACAAAGAAAGAAAAGAAGCAAAGAAATCCTAAATTGATTTGTCCAAGGGCATTTGTATAATTTCACACACTTTAATTCTTTGGTGTCATAATTAGTAGTTGGCTTTTTTAGTCTTATTTAGAGCTTAGCAAGTCTTCTTGTTATTTTTGTTTTAAGAAACTTATACACTTTGAACTTCCTACTTTTTGAACTTACTCCTTTTTCCTATTTGAGTCTTATTTAGAATTGAAAAGTTATACTTTTGTGGAAGTTTCTTATCAAATGGAGTTCCTACATATTTAAACATTCTATTTTGGAAAGTTTCCATTTTATATTTTTATTCCACTTTTTAAAAAACTCAGAAGTTTTAGGAAAAGAAATGGAGTCCTAAAAGATCATTATATTGTTTCATGTACTGTAGGTTATCTTGCATGGTTCAAGTATTTATCTTTTTTTTTTTTTTTCTTTTCAATCAGAAGAAAAGACTTCATTAGTATGAAATAAGTACAAAGAAGTATGGTAAATCCTCCCTCTTAAAAAACATCCACTACTCTAATCAAAAGTAGGGGGAAAAAAAACTATCTACTCTAGAAACCATAGGTCATTGCACATTGAAAAGTGGATACAATTACAAAATCAATAATTAGAGAGGTAGAGAAACCCCTACAAAGGAGATCAAATGTTTGGCTCGATGCTTTGCTAACATATTCCAAAATACCCCCTATAAAAGAGAACAAAAGTTCGACTCCCTGCTTTGTTAATATATAGATGAATGAGAAATCCAATAATAGAAGCATCCCATCCTTCAAGAAAAATAAAAGTTTGATGAAGCCACCCGTCAAATTTTCATTAGCCTATTTCTTTCTTACTCAACCAAGGACTACTACAAAATCTCACTCTAGTATTAGGTTGGAATGACCCTTCACTTTGATCAACTTCTCAGCATGGTTAAAATCTCCACCACAATTTCTAGACCTATTCTAATATGTTTAGAAAATATTCTCATTAGTGTTACATGATGATCCATAGGCATTCCTCCAACCTCTAATTGTTATGAATTTCGTAATGAGCAACCATCAAAATTCAAGTTGACAAAACTGAGGGAGTCCATTTAGAGAGTATCTTCTTAGCCAACCTAGTTAAACTGCATATTATGTCCAATGTATCAATATAAGACTCAAAAGAGTGCCTAGAAATGATGTACTACTTGATGCCGAATGGAATGAGAAGAAATAGATTGAATTCTACAATGCCTCTAAAATTCTTCATCTATCCTTCAAATCTTCGCATTCCTCTCCAGCTATATATTCCAAATTAATGTGAAACTAACAATACACCATGAGTTTCCTTTAGGAAGACATCCAAAACCTTTAGGAAATTGTTGGCATCTCCACCACACTCCTAGGTTTCCAATCAATCTTATATTCCAAACAACTTATGTAATAATGTTAATGCTAATGGAAAATACAAAAAAAAAAAAAAAAAAGAAAGGAAAAAAAGACACACCATTCTACGGTAAAGGCTTTGAAAGATCCCTTTATCTGTAGTAAATCAAGGATATTAATCTTCCTACTTGCCACAAGCCATGCAAAGGCCTTGACATTTGATAGAGATTTAGATTTCTAGAAGAAATTTTCCAAGAGAAAGGATCTTAAATTGGTGGAAACAAAGAGGGTTCTAAAGAATAAACTGAATAAGACTAAATAAACCATAGGATGTCAAAGATTAAACTCTCATATTGAAGAATGTGAGTAATAAATACACATGGATTAAAGTCAACATTATAAAATTCCTTCATTTAATCATTAGTAACATTTTGCAAACAATTAAAATTCCATAATGAAGAGGAGAATGGAAAGGAAATTGAAGAACTACATGAATTTCTCACCCTTACTACTCTATAGAGGTTTGGGAGCAAAACACAAAAGAACACACCACCAAATATCCTCCTAAAAGTGAATTCTGTACCATTATCCACTAAACACCAAGTGAAATGAAAAAAACCAGAGAATACTTGTGCAATGACCTTCAAAGGACATTGATGAGATCACATAACAACAACATTAGTAGCACATCAGTAAGAATGTGGCCAGTAAATTTCAAAATATGTTGTGCCATAAAGTAGTGCTTTCCTTAAGAAACCTCCACAACCACTTCCCTGAAAAGACTCTATTCCTCAAAGTCATTCTTTTAATTTCCAAGGCCCCTTTTCCCTTTAGCTTAGACATTGATCCCTAAAATAATCTCTTCCATTTCCCAACACCTAAATATAGAAAGTTCCTTTGTAATCTCTCAATTGTATAACCCACTTTAATTGAAGGTTTAAGAATAAAATAATAATAATAATGATGAGGGGGACATGGGAAAATCAAGACTACATTAGAGTTTTCTTCCACATGGAGACAAGTAGGCTTTTTTCCAACCATCTAACATCAACAACTCCTATCCAAAACTAAATCCCAAAAAGATATGCCTCTAAGGTTCACCCTAGAGGAAGACCCGAAAAAGATTTAGGTTAATCAAAATCTTACATTCTAAAGAGGCCAATTCAGAGCTAGGTCTAAACTCACATTGATACCCAACAAGGTACCATTGTCTAGATTTATTTTATTTTATTTTATTTTATTTATAGGCAAAGTCATAGTAGAGTATATTAAAAGAACAAGGTGCTCAACAACAAACCTAAAGCATATAGGAGGTATACAAATAAGTGCCTATAGACTAAAAACAAAAGGAAGAGAGAAACAAAAAACTAACCACCCTCCTCTTCTTCAACTATAGCCCACCCACTCAAAAAATTTGATTAAAGAATTAGGTCCTCAACTATACAACATTTGGACCAAGACCATAAATTTCTAACAAGAGAATATTTCATCCTTTGGACAGATTGATCCTCATTTTCAAAAGCAACCCTTCTTTCTCATTGTCTTAATTTATCTTCAAACTTAAAATGTGCTCAAATACCAACAAAATTAGTTAAGACTTTGTAATAATTTAAAATAGCTATTGAAAAGGGTATGGTGTCATCAACAAACCATTAATGAAGCACCATTGTTGTAATTCTACCCACTAAGAAGCCCTAAAAAAATACCAAACTCTTATCTGAACATCAATCTACTCAAAAGATATGCTAAAATAGTAAAAAGGAAATGAAAAAAATGGATAGGGCCCTACTCTAATCCTTCTACTCTCCACAAAACTTTATTAGACTTGCTATATCTTTCATCAAAGAATATCAAGATTTCCTTTAAAATGCTAACTTGGTCATCTAACATGGTTCCATTCTCACTCACTAAAGATTTAATGAACTTATTTTTCCTTCTTCCATTAGCAATTCTACAAAAATATCTGGAATTAAATCCTCCTCCTTGGCCCTCTTTATTCTAGATTTTTTTTTGCCTCAAATGCCTTTTTGTCTTTAACAACATTTTTTCCAACTCTACTTTCTTCGTAGCCCTTAAGGATGGCTCAAGAGAATCTATACCATGGCAATATCCTTAATGATGGAATCCTTCCTCTTTCTTATATCTCTAAAAGTGATCTTATTCCACATTGTCAATTTTGCTCCAATACCTTGTAATTTTTGCATGCAAGTATGTGTATTAGGTGTAAAATAGCATCTTTTACAATATCCAAACCTCAGGACTTGGAAACATAGTCACATTATCAATGTAATTTTCTACATGCCTACCTTTAGCTGAAAACTAGTACTTGTACAATGGCCTATTGCATCCTAGTACTTGATTCATTTGAAGTACCATAATTGAAAGGAAGGAATCAAGGAGGTAAAGGAACTTCTAGAAAACTAGAATTTTGGTGATACAGTACAAAAAGTAAAATGCAAGGAGAGTACAATTGAAAGAACCTTAGGAATCACTCCTAGAAACCTTAAGCTTCACACTCAAGTACTCTTTGCATAAAAAAATGGTTGTTAAAAATTCATTCATTCATTGATTCCTCTAAAAAAACTAATCAACTACTATATAAGACTTTTCTAGAGACTTATAACTCCTTAGAACTAGACACAATAATAATGCAACTTGAAAATGACAAACTTGGACTAACTACTGACCACATTAAAGACTATTGGAAAATGACAATAATAATGACTGGAAATGGTAACTTATGACCATTAACTAGGCCCATAACTTAATTTCTAAAAGTACTTTCTAGGCTAAACCTATATTGACTTATATAAGATCCCAACTAAGCCCATTATCATCTAGAGAGTGCCAAATTAAAGCTTGAGCCTTGGAGCTCACTCCTTTGCTTCTCTAATAAACTTCTAAAGGTGGCTACCACTTGTCTCCATCAATCCTCTATTCCTTTTGTTAGGCATTCACTCACATTGGGAATATGGATGTGGAAGAGAGAGAACAAACCATATCCACACCGTTAAATCCTAATCATGTGTCATCAGACCTATGTATTTTGAAGTGTCCACATAATGTAGTTCTTCAGATGATGACAAAGTAATGCTCTTAAATTTTAAATCCAGAAACTATCTCAAAACAAAAGGCAATAAAATTCAAAATTTTTATGCTTTCCACATTCAGATGAAAATGATCACATCCTTAGCAAACCATAGATGCTATATAGGAGACTACCAATTTCTTTTACATGGGAACCTAGAAATAGATTTTCTATTCCACTATGGATGTAGATCTACTTAAGACATTTGTTAGCTCATAGCATTGAACCAACCTATTGAAGCCCTAAAAGAGCATTCAACCCCTTATTAACTTCCATCACTAAAATCTGTCTCACGTAATCTAAGAAACTCCAATTTCACAACCAACCCCCAGGATTCGGCATCCCACAATGTCCAACATTGTCCTCATAAATTTGAATATATGATTGTGCACCTTCACAAAGGCCCCCTGAATGAATAACATATCATATCACAACAAACCTCAAAGAGCTCATTTATTTATTTATTGTTAACAAAGCTCTGGTGATTGCTTTGCATGAACTTCCTGCAAGGTTTATTGATTGACAGTCACTGAGAATAATAGATATTCCAATATTAGGGATCAAAGAACTAAAAGTGGTAGCATTAGTGTGAACCCAACAAACAATCCCATATGCAAAAAAACTTCTATATAAGTTTCAAATAATCCTTCTTGATTCCCAAGTATTGTGAATTTGCATACACATAAAAAATTTTCCTTAATCAAAATTCATAATTTTGAACCATTAAATGCCCAAGGGCATGGTAAAGCTAAAAATATAGTATAGAGGAGCTTCAAATTAATACATAATAAATCTTTATTTATATTACTAAAAAAGTGAAGGACAATCATTTGCTGCAGCTATGGGACAAAAAAAAAAAAATCTTCATATTGATTTCATTACGTTAAAGGAGGGAATTAATTTCACCTTAAAGATTTCCATAAATAAAAATTAGGGTTTATTACACTTTACCTCCCTAACCTACAATGTGTTTTGCACATTGCCCCCTTCAGTTTAAAATCAAGTAATGTACCCTCTATGCTTTATAATTGCATGCAATGTGCATTTGTTGTACAATGACGTTAACTATAATGAACAGAAAATACATGTGCTAAACATGTGACATGTTTAAATGAGGGCAAAATCGTTATTTCATTTTAAAACCCTAACCCAGCCTTCCTCCTACCTCCGATCGTCTCCCTAAATTGGGGTCGAGATTGTCTCCCTAAATTGCAGTAGCCTTTTCCAATTTATCAAAACTAAATTAAAACAATCTATTCAAATTACATAATCAAACAAATCAACCAAAAATAAAAGAGAAAATTGGAAATGGATATAAAGGAGACTCTTACTATTGGAGAAGCGGAATCCTTGATTAGAAACTCATCTAAAAAAAATCATTTTTCAAGTAATGGTTAAAGAGGAAAAAAAACAAACAAAGCACCTTGTTTGGCTACTTAAACCCTAGGAAGGGAAACAAAAATTAAATTGTGGATCTAACTCCTTGCAATGATTTATTTCACAAAATAAAAAAGAAATGAAAACTTCAATTCCATCAACCAAATGATCATATTCTTTTGCCCTAAAAATAATATTTTATTGTACTTATGGAACGAATTTTAAAAATCAAAATCCTTGTTTGGTTCCTAAAAAATAAGCAAACGTTCATAAGCCAAACTCTACCTTCCTCCAAAAAAAAAAAAAAAAAAAAAAAAAGAAGAAGAATGAGAGAATTTCTTAGGAAATAAGTAGAAACAAAAAAGGAAAAAATGAGATTAAAAACAAAAAAACAAAACTTGTCTCCTATTGTGGTCGTCGATGGTGAATCAGACAAATCTCTATCTTCCTCACCAAAAATAACTAACTAAATAAATAAATAATACAAAATGGGAGATTTTTTGAAGAAACGAGCAGAAACAAAAAAAAGGAAAAATGAGATTAAAAACAGAAAAACAAAACATGTTTCTTATTGTGCTTGTCGATAGTGAATCGGACAAGGTTTTTGATATCAAGTGCGTTTTGAGATCCATTAGAATCTTGAATTCCTCTGACAGTGGTCATTCTAGGGTTTCAACTTCAATTTGGGGATTTAGGAATCCACCAAATGATTGGAGGAAAGAGGAGGACAGGCTAGGGTTTTGGGGATTTGAAGATTTGAAAATGAAATTATAATTTTGCCCTCATTTAAACATGTCATGTGTTTAGCACATGTGTCTTCCGTTCATTATAGCTAACGTCTTCGTACAACAAATTCACATTGTATGCAATTATAAAGTATAAAAGGTATATTGCCCGATTTTAAACTCGAAGGGGCAATGTGCAAAACACACTATAAGTTAGGGGGGGTAAAGTGTAATAAACCCTAAAAACTATTTAATTTCTTTTCATAAGTTTTGGATATTTTAACCATAAAACATAGTTAATGCACGTAAGGTAGTAAATATATTCAGTTTGACATGTTATATGTCATGTATGAATGCTCATATTATGAACTTTAAACTGAGAATCATGTCAGTGAGTATATGCTTTTCATAAGGTGTCAAGAAAATCCTATCAAAAAATTAATAAATGGTCCAAAAAATTCGTAAAAGATGAGGCAAATTTTATGAGAAGTAATTCCCATCACTATAACTTTGACTTGCATAGGACCATGACCACTTTTATGTATTCTATAAAGAAAGAAGATAAGAAAAGTTTCTAAAAGAAAATAACTTAAATGAGCTTTGAAGTAGACCTGCCGGATGATATATATAAAATAAATTCTTCAAAAAACCATAATAATGACCATTTGGAATTAATTCATAAATTTTTTTAGTTGAAATAGAAAGAACTTACTCAAACCGTGTTCCATCCATGCTCATTACAAGCTCAAATATTTTTTCATAGGTTGCCTTCACAACCCCTACAACTTTCATTGCCCTACTACAACTCCTTGGCTGCAAAAAGAAAGGTACATGTTATGTTGATGAGAAATAACCTACTACAAAATCAAAATTATGAGATGGTTGTAGAATGAAATAAATAAACAATGCCTTACAAGGTAATTAACTTCAAGAAGCTCTTCAAAAATTTGAAGTCCTGTAATTATCCAAACGACATGTAATTAATAATTCATGGATTTAATTATGGGATAACCAATTACTCAATTGTCTGACTTCCCTCCCTAGATAGGTTATCTTGATTCCTTGATTATCATCTTTGTATTAAACAAAAAAAATAATGCAAATGCCGCAAAAATGATTTACCATGTTGGCATTGGAGAAGATGCCAATGCTTTTTGGGAAAGGCTTGATTATTATTATTATTGTTATTTTATCAGAGGAAAAGGCTTGATTGTTGATATCCTGGTTTGACAATTCTGAATCCATTTCTTCAGTCCAGTCAAACACTGAGTCAGGAAAACCTGCTAGTTAAAGGAAGATGATAAGACTCAAATAGGAATTATATCAAACTAGTTATGAATCAAGAAATAAAGGAAATCAAAGACAACCATTTCCAATTGTTTTTCTCCGAACCAAATCACGATGAGTATCTTCTTCATCATCCTCTACACTAAACCTATACTGAAATTTCAAATGGATGAGGAATATTCCTAATCTAAGATGTTTTAAGAAAAAGGTCAAGTAATCTAAATAATATGTTCAACATAAGTAATACCAATGAATCCTAGAGACAAAAAAAAGTATCCAACCAAATTGTAGAATTCACAACAACACAATCAGAAAAACTTTCGAGGAAGTACATGGAAAAAAATCATCCTTAATCACATCCCAACACTCCTGTAACATTGTAATGGTGAATCTATTAGACCTAGGTGCCTTTCCCTTGTGTAAATAAAACATGGTATCGTAAAACAAAATATATTAAGTTTTTTCTTTTTATTTTTCTTCTTTTTCCTTGTTCTTGTGTTAGTCTTTTTATGAGAAGTGATAACTTTATACACTTCTAGTACAATAAAAATAACCACACTTTTTTTATCATCACTAACTTCCTCTCTAGATTAGTCATTTCCACAACTCTAAGAACGTCTTTCTTTTTCTTTTGAGGTAGGCGATTTATGAATTCTCAAAACAGCTAACTTAATTGTTTTGGTTTTCTCCCAAATCACCAAAGACTTACAAAAAAATCCATTACAAACACAAATTTATAAACACATATCAATGATTGGCATAAGTGCAAATAAAGCAGATTAAGTCTATAAGAAACATAATTTCCAACATGAGTTAGAATCAGATTTCTAGGCTAGCTTCGATGCTCGAATGTAAGGTTTATGAATGGCTAAATAACCTATTAGGGTCTATCCAAAGGCTAGTGTCTTTTAGGATCAAGAAGACAGAATTTAGCGAAGATTAAATGGTTGGAAAAAGATTTTTTGGTCTTTAGGTGGAAGAATTACCGTAATCTAGTCTTACTTGACTCACATTCCTAATTATTTCCTTTCATTGTATAGTAGTAGTGACAAAGATTAAAAAAATGCAAAGGGATTTTCTATGGTCATGGATAGGGGAGGAAAATAGATCATTTCATTAGTTGAGACATAGTGTGCAAACCCAAGATGGAAAGGGATTTGGAAAGAGGCCCAAAAGGAGGAAAAGAAATGAATGGTATCCCAAAGAGCCTTTGAAGTCCTTACCTTGCCTAAAAAAATCCTCCCATTTTTTGCCCACCAAACAATCCAAATAAATGCGAGACAAATGGTTTGCCAAGGAATGTTGCCTCTAATGGATCTTCTCAATCCCTTATATGAGATGATCATCATGTCAAATATTCCTAGGAGGAATCTAGTCCAAGTTAGCTGATTTGGAAAGTCTATATGTCATAGCCCCAAAGTCAACAAAGAAAGTAAGAAAAAGTGATTCATTATTTCTCCATTCTCGACACACAATAAGCCAACATCAGAACTAAGGGCTTTGTAGGATTTTCTCAATTGTAGCATGCCATTTGTGTACACTTTCTTGTGTGCCATTAGCTAAGAAAAGGTCTTGAGCTTAGTTGGGAATTTAGATTTCCATACAAATTTAGATGGATAGAACGAAATTAGATTAAATTGGTTACACAAGACTAAAAAGAATGACTTCACTATAAATAATCCTCATGAAGATAACAATCAGCCTCTTGCATCTAGGATGGATGGAGATAAATATAAACAAGTGAGAGAGGACATGAGTCTTTCATGATCTTTAACCTTCGATTCAGAAAGGTTGCAATGGAAATTAAAGTTTGAAGAGCAAGGGTAAGTGAAACTAAGAATTGATGAGATAGGAAGGTTTTTAACCATGACAATTCTTAATAGACTTAGGAAATGTGAGCGCAAAGGTTCATACCCTCATCACAAATCTTCTTAAAAACAAATTCTCACCCTATCACCCACTATAAAATGAGTATGTTTAGAAAAATCCTGAAAAATAAGTGCAATCACCTTTTAGGTACAATGATGTGACCACTTAACTATAATCTTGACATCCTACCTATTAGAATGTGTTCTATAGAGGCTCAAAATAACATGATACCAAAAAACATAACTTCCCTTAGGAGATCTCTATAGCCATTTCCCTAAAAGAGCATAATTTCTTAGAGAAATCTTCCTCAACCCCTTTCCATCTTAGACTTGCACCTTAGGTCCCAACTAATGAGATGGTCTCTCTGGTGCTTCTTAGCCCTTGACCAAAGAAAATTCCCTTACATTTTTTCAATCTTTAATGCAACTAAAAAACATATCTTAAAAAAGGAGAGGAAATAGCAAGGGATATGAAACAAGCATGATTGGATAATAGTTATCCTTCCATCTAATGACACAAATTGATCTAATCTTTGTAAAATTCTCTCAATCATCAAATCCCAAAAAAACACATGCCTTTGGATTTCCCCACACCCTTTTTCCCCATCCTTGGGGATCCAGATAGGGGAGAGGTCAATCAAAGACCTTGCATTCAAGCAACAAGGCTAACCTGGTGATCTAATCTTGACCCATGTTGATGCTAGAGAGAGTACTTTTGTTAAGATTTATCTTAAGTTAAGATATATGCTTAAAAACAAACAAAATTAGCTTAAGATTTTGTTAATCTTTTGAACAAGCTATAGAAAAAAAAATAGCATCATCTGCAAATTTCAAATGGGACACGCTAGTCTTACTCTTGCCCACAAGAAAACTTTCCAATAACCAACTCTCCTTTGCTCTCAACAACATCTTACTTAACACATTAGCTACAATGGTGAATAGGAAATGGGACAATGGATCTCTTTGTCTTAGACCTCTAGTTGCTTTAACCCAAGCTTTGGCATTTACATTTACTAAGACCTCAAAATTTGTTATAAACAAACAAGCTCTTATCCAAGTCCTCCACCTAGAACTAAACCACTTCCTTTCAAATACATGGTTTAGAAAACGTGAATCCATATGATCATAAGCCTTTTCAAAACCAATTTTGAAAACTAACCCTTCCTCTTTGGAGCCTCTTTCCTCATCAATATGTAATTGGCAATCAGTACTCCATCCAAGATTTGCCTCCCCTGAATAAAAGCTCCATTGTGATAGGGATAAGGCGCTAAGGCTTGATGGATTTACCATTGTAGTATTTCAAGATTGTTAAGATGTGATCAAGGAGGACTTAGTGAGGGTGTTGATGGAGTTTCATAGAATCGGGATAACTAATCAAAAGCACCAATGCCATCTTCATAGCTCTCTTGCCTAAAAAAATCCAGACAAAAAAAATTTCAGACTTTAGACCTATTAGCTTGATCACTTGTCTCTACAAGATAATAGCTAAAGTCTTATCAGAGCGATTAAGAAGTGTGCTACATGAAACTATCCATTCTACTCTAGGTGCTTTTGTTCAAGGGAGACATAATTTGTTAAAGCCAAATTGAAAGAGTGGAATAAAGAATCTTTTTGAGTACTAAAGAAAAGAAAAAAAAAAACATCCTTAGTGATATTGCTAACATTGATGTTGTTGAGCAAGAAGGAGATCTTTCTTCTAAACTTTCAACACAAAGAGCTTTGAGAAAAGGGGAGTTGGAGGAATTAATTTTGAGGGAAGGGGTTTATTGGAGACAAAAAGCTAGGGTGAAATGGGTAAAAGAAGGGAATTGCAATTCAAAGTTTTTTTACAAAGTGGCTAATGGCAGACGAAATAGGAAATTCATCAAGTTTTCGAAGAATGAAAGAGGTTTAGTGTTGAATAATATTGATAACATCACAAAGGAGATCTTACTTTTTTATGAAAATCTTTACTCGAGTCCTCCTGGAGAGTAGAAGGCTTAGGCGTAAAAAATAACGACTTAAAAGTTTAGGCTCATTTTCTCTAGAGAGAACTCTCCTAATAGGCATATATAAAAGAAAATCTAGTAGACTTGGAATCAATTTAAAAATCATATTTTACCCAAATAATAATTAGAAACTTAAGAATTTTAAAAATATTTGGAAATATTTTATTCTTTAAATTTAAAAATATTTGGAAAGATTTTCCTTTTAAAATTCTTAATTTAAATTCTTTTCTAAATCTCTTTTCCAAATTCCTTAAAAGATTTGGAAAGATTCTCTTTTTAAAATTCTAAATTTAAAATTCTTTTTTCAAATTAATTTTATTATTTGGAAAGATTTTTTTTTCTTTTTTTAATACTTAAGTTAAAATTCCTTCCAAATTAATTTTATTTCTAATTTTCATAAGTCCACTCTATGTCTTTTATGTCATTATTTTCAAATAATTTGGATGTACTTACCTGTTTCATTTGGACTTGATTTTGCACCAACTTTGAATCTTCAAAGGAGTGTAAATCACAAGAAAGTAGGCAAAATTATAAACTAGGATAAATGGAACAAAATTGCCAACTTATTCTAAATAACTTAATATGCTAACATCATGCCTTATAAGTTTTTTATATATGAAAAATTAAATGGCAAAAATATGCATACATGTACATTCATATTGGAAGCATGAAATATAAAATTATGTATAACCAATTTCATGAAAGATGGATTTAAAAATTTTAAACTATATCATACCACATGAGAACATTGAATATTAGAGTTTTGAAAATTCTAATTATTGAACAAAATATGAGTTTAATGTATAAGTTCATCACTAAATTCATAAAACCAAACTTCTTAAATTTTTAGTCTTAAATTTTATTAGGCATATCTACTTATATGTGTTCTTGATATATGTCTTTATATGTCATCGACAAGGCTTCAACTTTTTATATGTGCAAAAATAATATATTAAGTAAAAGTCTTTATTCATCAATTACTATTGTTTTTAATATCAAAATTCAAATCATTCAAATGGAAATTCTCCAATATTCATTGTAAGAATAAATTTACATAAGTTCCAACATGACCTTTGACAACTAGAATGTAACTTTTCATATAAGATTTTTTTTCTCTCTCTCTTTTATAATCTATTGAACAACCAATTTTTCTAAAAGTTTAAGCTTATAGGATTTTGGCCCACAATATATATCATACACTCTTAACACTTTCTCGCATGGGTAGCCCCATACCCACACATGGAGAGACACATAAACCATAACAAACAACCACAATCAGCCTCTTTTGAGATTACTTAATAAATTAGGGATATAAATAGTGTATTGTAGGTTTTTAACAACTATGCCTTTTTTTTAGCCTAGAAAAACTCTTGAAAAAAAAAGAAAAGAATTAGTTAAATAAACTAATAAGGAAAAAAAATAATTTACAACTATGTCATAGTTGGAAAATCCTTATACAAGTTGTACGTACATTTCAACACTCTCCATGAAATTGGTAAATAAATGTTCTTTATTTCCAACTTGCTTATGATGTCCTGAGATGAATGGGATGCAATTCCTTTAGTCAATATATTGTCTATGGTTTTATCTAGAAATGTAAGGGGTGCAAGCTAGCTTACTATCCTTTTTTATTTTTATTTTTATTACATTTGTTGAGCAATAGGGAAGACAATGAGGCAAGTTTCTTGTGGGACTTACCCTAACCTGCAATTATTAGGATGAGTTTTAAAAGAGGTAAGGCAAAAAGGGGCAAGTTTGGGTATTTTTAAAGAACCAGCTTTGACCATAATATTGTGTTGCCTTGGCCCCCAACCCAGTCCATAGAAATAGTAAATTTACTATATACTTTATTTAAATTACTAATATGCCTTCATAAGAAGTTCCCTCAAACATCACAACTCTAATCCTTCTTCATTATCTCTTCATTGTCCTCCCTTACTGGCATTTTTTTAATCTCTATCTCTTGCTTCAAAAATGTGATGCCACCTCCGTAGTTCACCTTATGATTCAAAAAGTAAAAGCCATGTCTTTTCTATTTGACATTTCTCAAATAGAATATTTGTACTTTTTCACAAATCTCTACTTTTTGTTGATGGAAAACATGGGAAAAGAAAATACTAGCACCAATTGTCTATTTGGCGCTTGTTCACATCCTTTTCATTGTCTCACATTTGTAATTGGAGACTAGGTTGGATACTTTTTTTATTCTTTCTTTTCATTTTTTCACTTAAAGCTTTTGGGTTTACACAAGTTGAAGAGATTTTCCATTAATTTTTTTTTTCCTTTTATCTTGTTTCATAGTTGTAAAAATAAAACAAAGAGATCTCTTTCGTTTCTTTTTTGAATTAGCATTGAATGGATTGATTTATTATTTATTATTTTTATTTTGTTGATTTATTTTTCATTTTTATCACAAACAAATAAGGTTGGTATTAATTATCATTTTTCTTTTTACCTAACTTCCTAAGCCGTTGAAAATCAATAGAATCCCCTGATTTTAGGGCCTAATAAACTCTAAAGGACCTATATATGGTATATATTAGCTGTTAATATTAGCTAGTAGAATTAGTCAATCAATGTACAAGTTAGGATAATTATAACAGTCAACTATTGACTAGGATAACTGTAAATTAGTGATTAGGATAACTGTAAATTGGGTGTTTGCCTCTTAAACACTACTATATATGTGTACTATTCTTTAATCAAATATCAGAGTTGTTTTTCAACCAATATGATATCAGAGCCACTTTAGTTCATTAGGCTCAATTTTTTTCTGGCGACTTCGTCTTACTTTTCTTTCTTATTTTTTCTTGTTGTCTATGTCGTTTATTCTCTCAATTTTGGTGTTTGCTCCCTCTTTTGCCCCTTCTAAAACTTATTTTTTCATTTTTTAGTTCTCCTCATGTCTGAACAAACCTTTAAGCCTCCAATCAGATTTCCATAGGCTCTAAAGTCTCCAATCAACTTGATAATTCTACTCTCCAAATCACCACCCAAAAACTCAATGATCATAATTTCCTTGAGTGGTCTCAATCAGCTAAACTCTTTCTATTAAGTTGAGGGAAGATGGGGTATCTACGTGGGACAATAACAAAGCCAGAAACTTCAGATTCTAACTTTGAATCATAGGAAACTTAAAACTCTTTAATAATGTCATGGTTGTTGAATTCAATGCAACCAGAAACAGCTAAGCCTTTCTTATTTCTCTCTAAGAAGATGCTGCTAAAGTGTTTGAATTGATGAACAAGATTCCTATGACCAAATAAGGAGACTTGATAGTCAAAATATACTATAATACATTGAAGGTATTATGGCATGAGGTTGACATTTACCAACACATTCAAATGGAATCACCAAAGAATGTTGCAAAGCTTGTTGATTTATTGAAAAGACAAAGGATCTTTGAATTCCTCACTGGCTTGAATTTAGAGCTAGATCAGGTAAGGAGTCGAATCCTTAGAAAAGTTCCCATTCCTTCATTGAATGAAGGTGTGTTTTCCTTGTGCATAATGAAGAATCCAAAATTTGTGTTATGGTGAAAACACCATATCATGATAATTGTGCTCTCAATGTGATTGTGGAGAACAATCCAAACACAAACAAAGGAGGAGAAAAAGATACGAGATGGTATGATTATTGCAAAATTCCTAAACATATAAGAGATACATGTTGGAAACTGAATGGAAGGCCACAATAAGTGAACAAGAATTGAAAATTTTCCAAGCCTAGTAAGAGTTTCTAAGTTGAAACAGTATCAGACCTCACCACTACTACTAATGAATCTGCATTAGATAATGAGAATCTACCTTTTACAAAGGAACAACTTGATCTTTTGTAAAGATCATGGGAAAGTTAGAGGTTACTCCTACCTCCAATTCTTGTGCTTTTGCACAATCAGGTACACTCCATAAAGCTCTTACAACCATTGTTGTATCTAATTCTAACCTTGGATCATTGATTCAAGAGTTAGTGATCATTTGACCAAAGAACCCAATTTTTTTCTTGTCATATATATCCCGTTCTAGCAAAAAAAAAGGTGTAGGTTGTTGATGGAACTTTTACTCTAATTAGTGGTAAAGGAAATGTGTCTTTTCACCTAAGATTACCTCACTTTTGTATTGCATGTTCCAAAAATATCTTGTAACCTTTTGTCAATCCACAAACTTACAAAAGCCTGCAACTATTCATGAACTTTTTTCCCAAATTATTGTGTTTTCAAGGACCTTACTTCGAGGAAGATGATTGGCAGTGCTAAGGAAAGAAATGGCCTATACTACCTAGGACACCGAGGAAGGAATAAAAGTTCAGGCTTATCAAATAAAGAAGACTGTTGAAGGATTTTTTGAAATAAAGGAGACTGCTGAAGGACTTTTTGAAAACTATTGGCTAATGCATGAGAGATTAGGACATCCAAGTTTCGCTTAACTACAACAGTTGTATCCTAATCTTTGTATCAACCTAAATAACTCTAAGCTCAGGTGTGAAGTGTGTGTATGCAAAAAACCATTGGGTTTTCTACCCTGTAAGTAATAAGAGAAGTGAAGTTACTTTCTCTATTATACATACAAATGTGTGGGAACCTTCACAGGTAACTTGTCTTTCTAGGGCTAGGTGGTTTATCAGTTTTATTGATGATTGCAATAGGACTACATGGGCCCATCTATTAAAGGGGAAATATGAAACTATGCTCATCTTGCAAAACTTTTGCAAAATTATACAAACACAATTTAGTGTCCAGATATGAGTGATTAGATCTGATAATGGAACTGAGTGCTCCAATGAAAGTCTAAGTACATTCTTCACTCAAAATGGTATTATCGGCTAATCTACATGTGTGGATACCCCTCAACAAAATAGGATGGCTAAATGAAAGAATGACATCTCCTTGAAGTAGCTCGGGCACTTATGTTTGCAAGGAATATTCCAATGAC
>JAJJMG010032667.1:0-34527 GCA_022058835.1 Vitis aestivalis var. linsecomii x Vitis rupestris
ATAATTAAACAAAATGTAGACAAATTGTATTGAGCAAAGTAAACAAATTTGATAGTCTAAAATTTGATGCTAGAAGATGTGTTACTTACACAATTACTGTTTGAAAAAAGTTATGAAAAAAAAGTTAAAAATTGTAAATATTTTTATTTATATTTAAATAGTAACTCCTTATTTATAAATATATTTATAACATTTTTTGCAAAATTAGATACTTCTCTCATAGATGTTCAATTTTTAAATTTGAAGTTATCTTTTTAAAAAAATGAATTTTTTTTTCACACTAGATTATCGTTTAAAAGGATGAGTTGACTATTTAAACTTCATAAAATCAAACTTCAAACTTAATTTTTGTATCGAAAAGATAAATTCAGTTTATACTCAACAACTTTTACCTTACAAAAAAGCATGAGTAAGATCATGTTTGTCAAAAAAACAATAAACACAAAAAAAAAAAAAAAAAAAGAGAATCAAGAGAGAGTACAAAGGAATTCAAGTAATAGATAAAAAAGAAAAAAACCTTACTTTGTTCAAAAGTCTTCATATATAAAGAAACCACTAAAATTTGTAAGATATTCACCATAAAGCTTGTATATATAGTTGAAAAACATCTCAATTATTTTAAAAAAAAAAATCTTATATATTGATATAAAATTTTATTAAAAAAAGAAATAATTTTTTATGTTATATATATGGTTATAAACCTAGATTTTCAATTTTTCTAATTAAGAATATAATGATATAATTGACAATTAATTAAGCACATAATCTTTATCATTTATTATGGCAAAAATTCTCATACATGCCCATAAAATTTTTTGAAGGAATGTGATTTTCAATGATTACATATTTGTACGTAATTTATTTCTATACCACTTATAGATGTTTGTGGATTTTTTTTCCAATCTTAAATTCCCAAATTATTATTATTATTATTATTTTGAAAAAATAATTTCTTAC
This sequence comes from Vitis aestivalis var. linsecomii x Vitis rupestris, assembly GCA_022058835.1. Classification (NCBI taxonomy): domain Eukaryota; kingdom Viridiplantae; phylum Streptophyta; class Magnoliopsida; order Vitales; family Vitaceae; genus Vitis; species Vitis aestivalis var. linsecomii x Vitis rupestris. The sequence goes on from JAJJMG010032667.1 coordinate 958, forward strand.
TAAATCATAATACTATTCTACATTTTATCCTTTTAATTTTTTTAGTCCAAAGTATAACTTAATTTCATTAAATATCAAGTGATTTGTGGGATTTGTTTTTATCAGTGTTTGAATGCTATTGGTGATTAGAGGTATTTTTTTATTAATGTATTATTGTTGTTATGTTATATAATCTTTTTTATATTTAAAAAAAAAATCATTTTGTGGACCCTGCATTTCGACTCATGCGCTTCCACTCAATGGCAAGCTCGAATTTTATTTTAAAAAAATGATTTTATTGATTAAAAAAAATGACTTGGAGTCGCCATTTATTTTTATTTTATTTTTAAAAGGGCAAACAAAATAAGAAAGAAAACTCTAAGTGTGACTCCTTAGTATGGAAAATGTGGTCTGTGAAAAACCGGATCGGGCTCGGGGGTCAGGTTACTTATCGGGAAGGTACGGTAAAGACCATAACACCCCTTTAAGTCCCTAAAGTCGGGTCTCTACTAATAAAATGAAGTTAATGTAGCAATCGGTAAGGAAATCAATGAATACCGTCATAATCACATACTGAAAGCCAAAGCATATATGGATGATAGCCACAGTGAGAAAAGATGCGTACCTGATCCATAAACAGCAACGCGCTATCACAAAATGGGGTTAGTGCACAATTGATGAGCATAAAATGTAGCACCCATGTCACTAAATTGAGCAATAAACCATCACATGTCACAATTCAATTAAATGGATTTTCAAAGGAAACATCCAATAATGTTGGGTCCCCACCAAAGCCCGATTTATTTGTAAGTGAATCAATTTTGTAAATTCCATCACTTTGAATTACGAAAATAAATTCATACTTACTTTAAAACATTTCAAAAAAAGAACACGGAAGATGGGAAGATGGCTTGCCGAAGAGAAAATGACAACCAATTTTATTGAAAATGGGACTTGTGAAACCTAAAAACTGTAAGGATGAAATATGGAAGAGTTTGAAGTTATTTGAAAACCTATTTCTTTAAAGACAGGCATGAAAATGGATGAAGAAACATGGACTTTGAAAAGAAGCACAAGAGGAGGATGGCCATACAATTTTAGGATTGTGCATGAGGGCCCGGAGTACAACCACCAAAGTTGGGTATGAGATGACCAATGAAGACGGGACAAATTGGGGGACACCAGCAGCAAGCTTCTCCATGAGACAATCCTTTGTCAGTTTAAACACCTCAAGGCTAGGCACTTATCACCCTTCTAGATAGGCATTACAGGCCCCATCAAAGTCACTAGAAAGCAGGTTTGTCCGCAGCAATAAATTCTTGGATATCGACCAAAGTCAGAGTCTACGTGCTCGCTTAGCATGGCAGTCAGTCTTTGCTAAGTCAATAAGTAACAAAAATGAAACAGACCATAAAGCCTCTGCTACAGATTCCACTATCTCGTTTTGCTTCTCTGTGGGAGAATCATCATGCGAGAATTCAACATCCAAAATCAAGTCAAACGCATGATTATAATGAGCGACTTGATTGCTCAAACCATAGAGGTCGTCAAAATCATATTGCATGCAATCATCATCAAATTCACAGAAGGAATAATATCCCCACACATGGTAAAACCATGAGATCCAGGGTGCATCGTCTCTAGCTGAGCCATTAACATCTGACTATTCAGTGTCTGTTTCAGATTCCTCTCATCAGAATGGACCGCGCTGATGCTCTGTCATTCCAATACTTGTCATCTATTGCCACTTGGAACTTTGACCTCTGATTTTGAGCCTTGGTTACCAGTTCTGTTTCTTTATCCACCACAACTTCAGAATCAGGTCCAGAGATTTCACAACTCTCTGCAGAATTGTCACCAACTTCAGGAGAATTATCCTAGATTATTTTATCTTCTCATATCACCATCATGCTTGTTTGCATCAGTCTCACTAGTACTAGGGGAAACAACATTTAGTTTTCACCCTCGCATGATTGCATAGCTACAGAATCTCTGAGAAGCATCGATCCAAAGAGTGCACCAAACGCTTTCATGCCTTACAGGGAGGCCACGTATGAATCGCCAATATCCTGTGGCCTTGATGCGGCTGCTGATGAGTTCACCACTCTGGCTGCTCGACAGGGAAAGCTGCTGGCCTGGGCATTGCACTATTCTTCAGAATCCAATTGGCCACAGTGCTGCAATCAACAGGAAGGTGAGCTCCCTCTGTACAATTCCATTAAAAGTTATATGAGCAGTGGCAGGAAACGTCACAGCTTGCACTACTAACAATAAAAAATCAACTGCATAATCACAGCCTGGAGCGGGACACCATTTGGCATTCCTATTGTCTTCAATATAGTGTTTTTTCACTAGTTTCAAAGAACTTGATACCATACTCATCAGCAAGACTTGCATCGTTCCTAGGAATGGGACTAGGGCTGCGGCTGTGGCCATTTTCTTCATCAGGGCTCCTCCTTTCTAACATTTGCTGACGTCTGCTGACGAGGCCAACGAGAAGGAAAAGTAAGGATCAGGGTCACCGGAACCTGATAGTTTATTTCCCAATTCTGGTGATGGAGTAAGGTAACATCTTGGTCGCGGCCGAGATGATAACAAGTCAGAAACCTTCTCTGCAGGAATATGAAGGCCCGGACTCAAATTCTGGTGAAGGCGTGTCATACTGAACTCTCCGCCACTCTCATCCTCAGAAAAGGTATAATAAGGACGTTTGGATCTAAGTTGTCCCAGTTCTTCATTCACTTAATGTAGGTGTCTTCACCAATTTGGGCCTTCTCTTCATTTACTGGACCATTATGTTCTTCTTTAGGCTTTACCAGTATTTGCCCACATCGGATTGTCATCAATAACAAGAACACTTGTAAGATGGGGTTAATGAACATAGAAAGATGGCCACGGGTATGGGTTTGGTGTGCATGATGCGAAGAGATAGGCATGCGGAGGTATGAAGATGTAGAGAGAGAAAGATGGGTATGAATGAGCATGGTGGGTATGAAGATGATTATGGATGCATAATTTCTGAGTGTAGGGGTAGAGAATGGGTATTGAAAGACGGGAGGAAACAGTGAGATAGAATATAGTGGGTAAAATGGATAGGGAGATAGTGATCTAATGGGAAATGAGAAGTGAGTGGGAAGTAGGGGGTATGATAGGTAAGAAATATGAAGGGCACGTGATGCAGAGGTAGGGTATCATCAAGGCATTATTTGAAAATCCTATACCACCAGTTGTATGGCTGTGCATGTTATGCATAACCTGACTTGCTACAGCATTCAATCCACCAACATGACCAAGGGGAACATTCGGAACTAATGGCACCAATCCTCATCTCCTGGCTCCATGGACTCCAACTATGAAGGAATACTGATCTTGTCCAAAACCTCTTTCCATCTCTTGAAGCTCCTCATATTTTATTTTCAAATCATCACTTGGATTTGAGTTTGCCTGCACATCTTTCCAAGCATCCATAACCACAAACTTGCATCAGAGTATGACCCTTCCACTGAACTTTTCTGATCCCAATCATTCATTAGCAAAGAATTCCTAGTAACTGACCTTGCTAACCAATCAATCTTTTCAATTATATCTCTGGAATGAAAATGCTCTGGCAACTCTAGGTCTTCCAAGATCTCTTCCATTCTCTGAAGTACAAAATCTACCTCTGAATAAGTCTTCAGTTTCATTTTAATCTCATGTAGTCTGGCGTCTTTAGATTATAACTCCTGTGAGCATCTCTCTAATTCATTGGATATCTCTGCAAGGGACTGCTTGAGAGTCTCTCGCTACACAATCAGACCTTTACCTTTGGCAACAGCGATGCTGAGCTTCTCTCTAAGAGAAGATACCCGTTGCTCAGATTGCTCAAGTTCAGTTACCTTCTCCTGTAATTCAGAACGAGCAGCAACAAGTGCCTCCTCTGCCTTGGAAAACTTCACCACTATTACCGAACTGCTGTCGATTACTCATGTACCCCATGATTCCGAGTTCATGGATCAGCATAAGCTAAAGGAGGTAGCGTTCCCGATAGTAGATCGCCTCTGTATAGGGTCACGTTGGAGTAGTTATGGCCACTACCAAGGCTAACGAAGGCAGGGGAGTCATGATCCAAGGTTTCAGCACGGACGGTGATGATCCATGATATGACGTTTTGAGTACGTAACGTTCCATCTGGAGGTTACAGCTTGATTCCGAGGTGAACCTCCATGGCGAGCGTCAACAAGAACAACTACACAGTCCACATCAATGGTTGCACTACGGACATCCTTCATCATCATGGAGTCCAACTTGTGCGTTCTCTTCTCAATAACACCAAATGTGTCATCAGGTATCAGCTGATTCTCTGGACCAGAATATATATCAGGGAGTCAATGCCGTGTGGTTTGAGGTTTATCAGTAACTTTTCATGGTAGCCCCTTAATGACCACATTATAGAACCTCTAAATGTCAAACTGCATTTTCTCATCATTCCTGGCAACAAAGTTAATGGCAGCTCCTTTTCTTCCAAGTCGTCCACTTCGTTCTATTCGATGGAGGTAATTTTCTGGTTGAATTGGCAGATCATAGTTAATCACAAGAGAGGCTTGTTGAACCTCGATACCACGAGCTAAGAAATCCTGAAGACCAATTCAATGAACTGAGCTGGTTGTCAACTTCCACCATCTGTGAGTTCCACAGTGTAGTCCTCACCAATAAATTCCATATTATCTTCATTTGTTCCGGTCAAAACTGGAAAATACCATGTGGAATGAAGGGACGTGAATGGACGAGATCAGTCCGGGGGTTATTTTGGGTTGATTGACGATCACTATCTGAAGAGCATGCTAGTGGGAGAAATGAGAATAAGGATCTGGGAGGGAACATGATGGGTTAGTGGAATGTGGAATGGGTAATGGGAAATGAAGAATGGGTTTGATGGGCATTTCCGATAAGAGGTTAAAGGTGGGGAGGATGGGTGTAGTGGTGGACATAGTGATAAGGATAATGGGCATGAAAGGTGTCGACATCGTGGGAGATATGAATAGTGAAGGATAGTGAAGGGTAGTGGAAGAAATGGGCTCGATAGATGTGGAAGAAAGGATATGAACAGCATGGGAGAATGCAGGTATGGAATCAATGGACTGGATGATGGAGGTTAGTGAAAAATGGGTATAGGGAAGAGGCAAAATAGGCTTAAGAGGTGCAACTGACACCATTAATGTGAGGTGAGTGATTGCATGAAAGAGTGGGAAGGCATGCTGGAATAGCGACAAATTCCTTTCATTACAGCTAGTGGATTTGTAGCTGATAGATGACGGGAAACAACAGCACCTAATAGGACAGATGCTACAACTGCATAACTTATACAATGTCCCAAATACCAGTAGTGTACTCCAAAGCAAATGAGGAAAACCCGAGACAAGCCAGCAACAAAAAGTGCTACAACGCGACTTTTAAGGAGCTGAAACCCATACAAGCATGCCCCCATATTCCAATCAAGAATGATAACAGCAGCTGATGTAATGACGACCAGCCATTGTGCCTCCATTGCCGTTTATCCATATAAAATGGAGTACACAAGCAGCACTAAAAGCGACCCAAGGTATAGAAGGCCAAGATGTGAAGCTCTACTAGATTGTCGAGGATATTACTCATTGGGGTCTGGTGGTTCTGGTGAGCAAGCCAGAGGACCCATTTCGATACAATCAGAGTAGGCAAATTTGTATACACTCCACACATATTCGTCCACACCTAAGCCATTTCCATTAAAGACCATTCTGTTGTAACATAGACAGCACAAAGTTCGTATGCACCGAACAGGGCAACAGCCACAAGAAGAAGAGCAGCTACAACCTTTGGGCTTTGCCATTGTGTTCTCCACCAAAGCATGATTGAATAGAATGCCAACAAAAGAGCAATGCCAGCCATTATTACAACCAAACCAATTATATCTCGACCCAATATCATTATCAACCAGCATCCCCATATAATAAGCATCACAATCAAAGAAATAACAAATATCCAAGCAGAGAGAGACATCATCCCACACAATAAGCCAAGCTGAGTAAGCATCTCAATAGTCATGTTCAAGTCGCATTCATTAGCGAACTACACCTCTGTAAGGCTCTCAGCAGCAAAACCAAGAAATTGCAAAGCCAAAAACTCTAAAAGGTTCATGTCAATTTCATCCACTATTGCCTGCTCATTCAACATATAGCCACTTCCAACAAAGAACCTCGAGGTTTCAATGCTATTATGCAAGGATGAACCAGCCAAAGGGAGACCCTCCAGTGTCTGAGATTCATCTTCTCAAGCTTTGATTTAACCCTGTTGCATCTAATGGACACTCGGACCTCTCTCTAATCCATCCAGATTCAATAATCAGACTTCCTTAAACAGAGTGCCTTGAAGCTGACTGCAATCCCTCAAAGAAATACCGATGACTTCAAAACGTGATTTCAGTGTAGTGATTTTCATTTCCTCTCCAGCCTCACACAAGCCAACCAGAGATTCGCAAGTTTAAAAGAAATAAAATGGGTATGGAAGAAGAAAGAACAGAGGGTAAAACAATGTAAATCCCAAGAAGTCAACAGGAAATATCAAATGACAAATATATTGAGCCTCATTTCAGATGTAAATCCATGGGCCATGAGCAGTGGAATGATGGAGAACACTAACATGATGCAGATGAATCCATACGCATGATATCCTCAAGGGAAATCAAAGAAAAATGAGAGAACAGTAGAGCAAACACTTCCCAACATTGAATGAAAGCTAAACAACCAGAAAAATGCATGAAGAACAATGTGATAAGAAAATATGAACTGAAAACTCACAATGCTCGCACCTGGAAGGACTCCTCTCTAGCGGAAATGAGCAAGAAGACTCCTGAGTTTCTCCTCTCCTCTGCTTCTCTGTAGATCTCCAGAAAATCCCCCTCCTCCGGTAGCTTTTCTTGCTTGCCTCCCCCCAGCTAAAGAATACTCACATCTCCCCCAAAAAAAATCTCCAGAGCCCTCCGTCTCCAAACGTACCCCCCTCCTCTCTGCCAACCTGCAGCTGGCCTGCTACCCAATAACGACCTGCAAAATCTCCCCAGCATATCCTCCCATACGTTTCATTCGTTTACTTCACCCACTGCATCATTCCGTGGTGTCCAAGAGGCAACACATGGGCTACTAAGGGCCTTCCACCTGGCAAAAAAACAAGCTGCACAAAATGGGAAAAAACCGAGTCCCAAAACGGGGGTCTACACATTTCTTTTTATTTTATTTTATATAATTAAGATAAATATATTTGGAAACTAATAATTAAAAAAAATAGTAATTTAGTATATTTTTTAAAAAATACTATACATGATTAAGATAGATATTTTTGGAAATAATAATAATAAAATAATATCTTTTGTATATGTGTAGACCCCGCATTTCGGCTCATGCGTTTTCCACTCGATGGCGAGTTTGACTTTTTATTTTGAAAAATGATTTTTATTGATTAAGAAAATAACTTGGAGTCGCCACTTATTTTTGTTTTATTTTTAAAGGGTAAACAAAATAAGAAAGAAAAACCCTAAATATGACTCCTTATTTTGGAAAAGGTGGTTTGTGAAAAAAACTGGATCGGGTTCGAGGGTCAGGTTACTTATCGGGAAGGTACGGTGAAGACCGTAACACTCCTGTAAGTCCCTAAAGTTGGGTCTCTACTAATGAGACGAAGCAATCATGACATCTAATAAGGGAATCAATAAAAACTCGAACCGATCATGCACATATGGGAATCAGTACATGTATAGAAAATGACCAGAGTGGATGTGGATGCGTACCTGGACAGTGATCCATAAAGCGCTATCAAGAAGTGAGGTTAGTGCACAATTAAAGAATAATTTTGAGCATGTTATAGAGCAGAATAAAATCAATCATGCATGACAATTAAATCAATCAATCAATCAATTATAAAATCACTTATGTGGGGCCCCACCAAAGCCCGTTTTATTCTTGTATGAATTAATTCCGTAAATTCCATCATTTGGAATTACAAAATTTAATCCTCTCTTATTTTAAAACTTATTTAAAAATAAGAGAAGTTACGAAAATTTCATGCCAAAAGGAAAAGAAAGAAAAGAAAAAAAATTTGCATCAAAATTTTGTTAAAAATGAGAAGATTTTTGGAACCTACACATTCTAAGGATGAAGGAAAATATGGAATTGAGGTTATTAAAAAGAACCAAAATCCAAAAAGGATTTGAATAAAGGAATTTGGAAAATTATTTGAAGAAATAGAGCATGAAAATTATTTTCAAAATAAAGGGTAATAAAATAGGAGATGGCACGTGCCCTAGGATCAAAGGTGACCGTACATAAGCATTTTCTTCTAAGCTCTGGGTATAGAGAGACTGCACTATAGGGATCAGTGGCACTGTTGAGCTTGTCACAAATGAACACTGTATTCCTTCACCATAGCTAACTTGTCCAGGCCACTATTCACTGGTCCACATATTCTAAAATCCAAATTCAAATATAGCAAGATTGGATCCCATTTTTCTTAGAGCCTAAACATACAGTTCAACTCATGAGAGGAGAAAATGCTGCTTGGATGAGAGGAGAAGACGCTGCTTTCTCAGCGGAAACACAGACCTGGAGTTGATTCTTCATTTAATTCAAATCTCAGAGCATTATGCTCGAGAGTAGTTAAGCCATCTGGGTACGCTGCCACAACTGCCATTTCCGCGCCAAATTGTCATGTGGGTGATTGAGAATTTTTGTATAGGACTTTTGTAAGGGAAAAATTTCAGTCAACAATGCTGAAGCAAGGCATGTGAGAAGAGAGGCTCGACAAGAAACTGGACCACTTCGAACCAAAGCTAATGAAACACACTGTAGGAGAAAACCAACTTCTGGATCATTAACCAAATTAGTAAAACCTCCTGTTTTAGATATTAAATCTCTTGTCACTGCTTTAATTCTTTCCTCTGCAGAAGTCCTTAGACTCAAAACAATATCCAGTCCTACACCCCTCGGTATAGTTTTACTGGCAGCCCTCAGTACTCCAGCTGCAGCCATGACCACAGCAAATGGAAGGTAGCTTACCTTTGGAATCTCTAGAAACTCTCATGACCGTGAGACTCCAGAGGAGGAAGAGGAGGTGAACATCTCGGTCACGCGCCCTGGTTCGTCATCGCAGCGCTCAGCCACGTCAGCTAGTCATACGTCAATGTTGCAACATCAGAGTGCATACCTTGCACCAACTAAGCCGCTGATCCCAAACATGTGAACCAATGAGGAGAAAACGTCTCGAGCAGTTGAGTTCCAGAATGTCTACTGCCACTTGACCTGATGGTGAAGCCCCTATACCAGATGGTTGCAGCAAATCCTCCATAGATGGATTTCATGTCCAGTATATTACGCGCATTTGACCAGTCAATTCCCATTCCTGTGAGGTAGGACTTGCTGACAATAGTTTTCCAGTGCTCAGTGTCTGCAATCAACTTATCTTTATTCTCCAGCCAGTCAAGAAAAGTATCAAGCCTCTTTGGCCATTCCTCAGGCCACTCTGTCCCGCGTGCTTCAATAGCTGCTGGGGTGGTGTGCAAGCAAATCTTCATTTGTATTTCCTTTTCAGATAGCTCATTCTTGTTACTATCCAGACAGTCATTAAGTGGACCAGTAGGAGATGAAGCTGGTGCACCTCTGCCTGGATTTGAAGGCCTAGAAGATGTTGGACTACGAGTCGGCGTTATTACCCTCACAGGAGTTCCAGTCCTGGAAGGCTCTTGACTGGCACTAGGAGTCATTTCGGTACCCATATCTCTCATTGACACAGACCTAGCAGTTGAAGGAGGTGAAATAAATGTAGTTACATTGTGAATGGACATGGATGGATCATGCCGACTGAGGCTAATTGCTGACTCTTCAACGGTATTCTCAATCATGAAAACAAGCTTGGCATATGGATCTGCAGTTGGGTACGAGTCGACTTCCCAAGTAACGAACTTCTGCCCAGCACATTCCTTCTTGGAATGGCTCGGATCAATTCGCTTGATATCTGGTTCTTCAAAAGGAGCCAATCTCATAAAAACCTCGAAATGTCCATGAAACAGTAGTACATGCCTTTGGGGATTTAAAGGACTCTCCCACTTGCAGCCACAGTTTGCATGAAGTCACATTGTTCTCTTGAAGATGGGCTTCAGCTACGTACAGGCATATCCATGTTCATTGCAGTCTTCAATTGTTCTTCATTCTGAATGCTGAATTCTTGGTTTTGATGGACAACTCCAACACTTTGCTTCCTCAGAGAACCCAGCCGTCCTTGAGAAATACCAGCAGAACTAGGGTGAGCGGTCAGTTGAAGAAAATCATTTATGTCAAAAGGAGCATTCTCATGGACACTCAAATCCTTTAGTAATGCCATGGAAGTTAAATGATTTTCCTGCTTGGACTTGGTTTTGAGATCGTAGCCCTCCCACAGAAGAATAAGAATTTCCAAGCATAGATATCACCTGTGGTGCTGGTGAAAGAACGCCACCCATTAATCTATTAGATCCTTGTATACCCATATTCCCAGATCCATTACTAATTAAACTTAGATGAGATTCAAGGCTCAATACTATCAGGCCTTCATCTTTGCGTGCAGGGGCGATGGCATCCAACTCATCAATGAACACCACAGCAGGTGCAGCTTGGCTAGTTGAATCAAAAATTTCATGCAATGCTTGCTCGCTCTCTCCATAGTATTGACTAACAATTTCAGCTCCATTTATAGAGAAAAGGTTGACACCAGCATCACCAATACATAATCGAGCCAAAGAAGTCTTTCCCGTCCCATGTGGACCATGAAGAAGCACTCCTTTTGTAGTTCACAAACCCATTCTTGACACAGTGTTTTTCACTAATGTGGAAATTATGATATCCTTTAGGACTGCATATTCCTCTGATAGACCACCCAATTTAACAGCACTTCCAGCTTTGAAATTCTTAAATTCAAGTTCCACATATGGTGGACGTCCTTTCTGTGAGTCTCTGATGATAAATTTGATGACAAGTATAAATATACTTTTGTTTCACGGTCTATAACACAAGCATCATCCACATGGCTCACTGAATCAGGAGCTCGAGAGAACAAACCATGACTTCTTTCGTCTGTCAAATCATGATTATCACTATCAGGTGACAATTTAATAGCACCTCTCACACAGAAAGTGCAAAGTTCTGAAAGTATTGGGACTGTCACAAGATTCCCGGTGAGTAAACTGCGAGAGTATAACCATGAAGCAGCGCATGACTGCAATCACCAGTCCATTGAACCTAAGATTTTGCCCGAATAGCTCCCAAACATGATTTCAACCAATACGTTAGAGCCTCGGTTCAAACACTAAACTAAGCTCTTAAACAAGATGCCATGGAAACTTCCGCAGAGTGATGGCCATGGCACTTCCCTGACTAGGGGAACTCCAACTCAAGGAATGGGCAGTAAAGCACATGAATCCTAGAGGCCTTGCTACTGAGCTTTTTCAAAGACACCCCAATGCAAGCAACCAACCCCAAACATGATACTCACGCTAAACACATCAGAGACGAAAGACACAGTGAAGGAAAACAGAGCATGTGAAAGAAGAAATAATGCGATTAAATCTAGCTCTCTTCCATGAAAATCACTGAGAGCTAAGAACCGGTGGGAGGATCTTGACTGATTTTAACACACAAACAAATAGCATAATCATAATGCAACACATACAGGAGAAAACAGAGTCTAAGCAAACGGAAACTGAGAAACGGGTTCAACACGTTAGACAGCCAACATAAGCATCCAAGTGTTAGGAAGAAACATCGAATGACTGAAATAATGGAGAACTTAAGGTGTAAAAATTCGATCAAAAGTCGTTTGGTTCTCAGCAAGCCGCAACTTCTCTCCTCTGTTTCCTCCTCTGCTTGCTCACTCCCACCACCTTCTCTCTGGTAGCTGCTTCTCGCTCCTCTACCCCTCGTCCAGACTTGCCCCTCAAGAAAGAATCCTCCTCCTCAAAATATCTTCCCCCTCTGCCCAAAAAGCCCCCCTCTGAAAAAATCTTTTCCTGCCAAAACGTCTCCAAACACACCTCCTCTCTAGCTGCTAGCCAATCTCTGCACCAAAAGGCCACTCCCCTCCACTCACTAACGGCTTGCAGCTTTTAGAATATCCTCTTGACAGGTGTCCTATTCTGATTGCTTCCACAGCTCCCTCTCAATGGCAAGGTGCATTACCTGGTGACCAGTCTTCAAACTCCACGTGGCTCCCTGAAATCTGGACATTTGGCAAAACAGGTTGCATGAAATGCACCCCAACATGGGGGTTTACAATATGGCAAAAAACTAAAAAGATTATAAAAAAAGGTTTATAATGAATATTATGCAATCAATTAGGAAATTGATAATTAGATAGTAATTAGGATTTTTAATTATGTTAGGTTGTTATGTGTATTAAATTGTTGAAATTTATTCATTAATTTTGATATTTTTAATATGGGAAATTCTAATCAATATTTAGATGAGTATAAATTATGTTTAGGAGCTTTAATAGGAGAAATTTTATTTGGATGAACAGATTATTCTGGTTTTATTGTATTGTAAGGGTTTGTACTTTAAAGAAATATATTAAATTTATTTCTAATTCAAATTTTATGTTATTATTCTCTTGGTTTTTGAATGAAAATTTTCCTATTTTCATTGTAGAGAAAATGCTTTCCATAAGTGGGTGTTGTATTTACTTCCCTAATTTCCAAATTTATTTCTCAACTGCTAATAATATTATATGATATGGGAAAAAAATGAAAATAATTTTCACTAATGAACACACAAATTGATGTATTTATAATATAAATCAAATTCTAAAACATACCTTGGATGTTCTTTAAGTTGATCTATATACCCAAAGTTACTTGGGGGTTCCATTTCCGCTTTTAACATTAACTAATAAGTGTCTACGTGAGCCAATAACCATATAATGTTGTAAATCATAAATTTCCTCTTTAAGATAAAGATATAGTAGAAACCAAAAATCCTATACGTACTACTTTTATACATTTGATGCTAAATTTATTATAACTCACGTATCAAAATAATTTTAATTAAATTTAAAAATAATGTGAAAAATACTAACAAAAATATACAAAGCAAGTAAATTAACTCTATCAAATACATAATAATTAACCATATAAGGTAAAATAAATCGGGTATTGTCAAATACGTAATAAGATATGATTAAAATAATGTTATAAACTTATAGAAAGACACACATGAAAGTTAAAAACTTAAGAAAATTATTCTTATAATATTTATGAAAAAGGTTTTATTTAATGTTTTGGACATGACTTTGAATATAATGATGAATGAAAACTTTAAGGGGGTGTTTGGTACACGGGAATAGGGAGTGGGAATAGACATCTCATTCCTTTTCTCCCTTATTTCTATGTTTGGATAAATGTTAAAAAGGTGGAAATAAAATAAAAAATTATTCCGGCAGAAATCAAATCCAACTCATGAGTCGGATTTGCATTCATTAAAAGTAGGTGGTATTATGATTCATTAAACCTATTTGATAATATAAAATAACCTAAATTACTATTTTACCCTCTTATCTTGTTCTTCAAACCCGATGTTTATCTTCTTTGTAAAGGTAGAGATCCATTCATCATCCACTTCTTATCTTCTTTGCAAAGCTAGAGACCCACTCATCATCCAATTATCTGCAACAAGTGATTCTTCCAAATTGAATCAATTAAACCTTCCACGATATTTAAAAAAAAAAAAATTCAATTTCTAATTTATAGGGTTTTGGATGTTCATTTTGATTGTTGGATCTAGGATTCGTCATTGTTTGCTGCAACTAGGTTCTGAAAACTCCTTTCTACATCTTCGATCAGGTTTACCTTATTTTCTCTTTCTTCTTCTACTTCTTTATATGTGTTTCTTTTTCTCTATAAATCGATTAATTTTTTTTTTATTAATTTATGTTTGGAATCTTTTATGTTTCTTTATCTTGTATTAATGGAAACTGGAGAGAAAAATTGAAATGGTTGGAAAAAGATTTTTCGATTTCACGTGTTTACAATATTGAAAATTTTTAATGGTTAGGAAAAAAATAAAAAGAAAAAAACAAACAAAAACAAAACTTTTGGTTTTTTTTCCCCTTTGAATATTTGTGCATTAGGGTTATACGATTTTTTATGGTTAATTTTTTATTTATTGAGTATATATATATATTTTTTAGTCTTATTATTTAATAACAAAAAACCTCTCAAATTTTATTTTTTTAAAATAAAAATAAAAATAAAAAAATATTTTAAATTATATGTAAGGATATTATTGTAAATTTATTTCTTTTTCATTTCCATTCCTATTATTATCAAACATCAGAATGGAAACAAATAATCATTCCAATCTTGCATTCCTAAGTTCATCCAAATGTTAGAAATGGAATCATCAAATTCATTCCATTCCACTAAGAAATAGGAAAGGAAACAAAATATTATTTCCATTCCCTATTCCAACGTACCAAACACCTCCTAAGGGTTTAATACACTTTACCCCCTCAATCTATCCCGTGTTTTGCACATTGCCCCTTTAGGTTTAAAATCTAACATATTACACCCCAAGCTTCTTAAATTGCAGCACTATGCCTTTTTCATTGGGCGATGTTAGTTAAAGTGGACGGAAATATCACATGTTGTACATGTGACTAACTAAGAAAGGGTAGATTTGTAAATTCCCAAACCCAAAAAGCCCTAAACCCAAAAATCCCTAAACAACTATTTTTCTCTTCCTCAATCTTCATCTTCATTTTCGTCTACAACACATTGTAGCCCAGAGCCTATTTGGGGTGCAATTTTCAACATTTTCCCCCTCTTATAGGTGGTTAGTAGTTTTAACATTTTGTTTTTGTCTTCTTATTATATTCTCCCCATTCTTACTCCAATTTTCAAATCTTAATCTACGTTGTTTTCTTAGGCATGGTAGATCTTCCACCTTTGTAAAATGAGCTAAAGGAGCTTGGAGTTTTGAATTTTGGCGATTTGCAGATGGACATTTTTTGGTGTGATTATTTGAATGATTCTTTTGATTTTTTTTTTATCTTCCTCTCATAGGAAAATCGAAAAACCCTAACCTTTTCCTCTCATTACAAAACCTCTCTACTTCATTTTCCTCTGATTCTAAAAGCCCAAAAAGCCCTAACCTATTGCTCTCATTTGAAAAAATGAAAATCCAGTGCTGGCGACGACTCCTACCCCACCCTCTGAAAACCCAAAACCTAAGGTAAACACTCTTTCTCTTTTTCTTGGGTTCTCTGTTTCTTTAGAAAATAATAGTCAAAATTTTCTTAAATTAAAGGATTTTGTTTTTCCTATTTTGTGGTTTTTTTTTTCCATTACTAAGGTTGAGATATTTTTCTATTAAAGGATTTGCAGAAAAACATTTGTTACATCCTGATACAAAGTGGCTGTGATGTTGCTCATGTGTTGAGGAAAGAGATAGCATTCTATGCATCAGTTATCTGAATGTTGATATACATCTTTCTTGAATGGACTATGAAATTCTCTTGAATTTTATATTCACCTATAGGGTCACTTGTTTATTATCATGGAATTGAGATGTCAATATGCACTATGCTACTTCTGATTATGAGAATGGAAACAGAACCACTATGAACAGCCCTTCCAGGTGAGTTTGCATGTGTTGTTAAAAAGCCATGATGTTTCTCCATGGCTGTGATGCTTGACCCATTGTGGTTGTATTATTGCTTTGTTATTGTGTTTCCTATTCCTACTTCTTTTCTTTTTGTTTCCCTTTTTGTTTGCAATCTGTTCTGACAAGTTTATCTCTACCTTTGTTGAAGCGTAATGCACAAGGATCAATCTCCTGTTCTCACCCCGAGGAAGCCAAGAGAAGCATTGAGGCCAGCTAATCTTTTGTTAAACAATCAGATTCTCTCTACATCACCTAAATGGGCACCTTTAAGCACTCGTGCCAAATTTGCCAGTTCATGGTGCTTTTGTAGTGCTCCAGATAGCTCGATGTTAAGCATGGTTCAAAGTCGCAGTATTGGTCATTAACTCGGACGGTTCTCAGGCACATCAGTCTCCGTGTCTCGGCTCGGTATCTGATGATATGCAAAATATGATAATTAAAAATTTTTAAAAATTACAAAAATATTCTAAAAAATTTTAGAAAAATAAATATAATTAAATAGGTTTAAAAAATTATAAAATAAAATTTATTTTACATTTAACATTATTTAAACAATTATAAAGCCTTTGCAGAAAACATTTTATAATAATATTAAAAATTTTAAATTATTTTATTTCACATATAATAATATTTTTACTAAAAGACATAACTCAATTATCAATTCCATTTTTAATTTTGATTAAATGATTTTAATAATATTAATATAATACAAATTAAATGGTTTGAATAGATTGTTAATAAGAAATTAATACACCAAATATGCTACCATTATCATATAAAATAATGCACTACATATCATTTATATCACACCATTAATATATAAAACAATAAATCATTATCATATGAAATAATAGTTTAAAAAATCAGTTTCTCCAAATACCCAATTCACACCCACGACCCTTTTTTTCAATATCACCAATTCAATCACAGGACTTACCTACACCACGGTGAGACAGGGCTAGAAAAGCAGAGAGAGAGAAGGGCAACAGCTGTTGTTGCATTCCCAACGGCACCACCGAAGACGCTCCATATCCATTTTGCAATTAGTGATGCCTTCAACCTTCTTTTCTTATACACCCCCAACACTCATGGTTAGATCGATGTCTTTCTTCTTCTTCATAATGGGTCATGGTTGTTGAAAAGTTTTTCCTTTTAAAGGCAATCTTTGATTTTTAGGTTTTTTAGGCCTTCTCTTCACCACCTTGGTCTCTTCGCCTCCCCGAGACCCCCCTTCACTCTCTCTCTCTCTCTCTCTTCCGCCTTTTTCACATTTTCCCGTCTCCAATTCTTCATCCAACTTGGATGCTCCAAATACACTTCACCTTTTCCCCCACCCAACCCTACCAATAAATGAGCATTTTGTTACTACCTTTTAAATATGTGTACAATTATTGCATTTTTATAAAAACAAATGAATCCAATTAACTTTTATTTTTTGTCTATTTTATTTATTTTTTACTTTATTCCACTTATGTGTAATCAAATATAATATAACATATGAATCTTTATTCAATAAAACTGGAATTGTATATAATGTGGATATAGAAATTCATTATTATTATTATTTTTTAAATATGATGAAGAATGATAAAGATTCAAGTGATATAAGCAAACAAAAATGATTATTAAGATAAGCTTTTGTCTCCATGAATGCTTTAAAAAAGCAAACAAAAACTATTATTAAAATTAACCCTGCCCATCTGGACAGTCAAAATGTAAGTGACGCCGTACAACTAAGACGACAAAAATACTAGTGTACTACTCACCTTTAGTTCAAGTACATTTGAGCCACTAATGTTATGATGTCTCATTAAATAATAATTCCATTTTTTTTATTAAATAATATTTTTATTGGTTTTGCGTCAATGTGTTAAATTAATAATTTAATAAATATGTAAGATTGTACATTTTAGAAAAACTTATGTAATTTCATATAACAACCCCTTAAACATGTTATATTTTTGGAAAAATAGGCAAATTTTTATGAATTTTCCTTATTTAAACAAAATATATGAAAAATAGTTAGTTAATAAAATCAAATATTTAATTTGTTTAATTATGATAAAGTGATATTAAATATAATATTTGTTTAATTATGATAAAGTGATATTAAATATAATATTACATAAAAAAATAAAAAATACCTTGATAAATTAATAAGATATAAAAATATTATTAAAATTTTTTTTATACTCATTTACTATTTTTTTATAAAAATAATTTTAATAAAATTATTATTAATAAAGTTCAATAAATGAGAAGTGGAGATATTTACAGTGATTTTCAATATGATGGAATGTAATACGATAAGATAGAATGCAATAGAAACAAGGAAAGAATCGGATTACCTAGTCTTAACTAGTAAATGATAAACCCATTTAGCAAAATGGCTCCCAAACTATGAATCCATAATATTCATTTAATTTAATTGAAATGCACAAAATTGATTGAATGTCTTTTTCAGCAAAAGAAAAGGTAGATGGGATAAAATTAGTGAGAGAAGCATATGATTTTAAGTCGAGTAATGAAAATAATAAAAAAATAGGGATAGAAATATCTAAAGTAGGGAGAATTGGACAAAAATCTGGTCAGTTGGGGATGGGACCGTGTGAAAGGTCACAAACATACAATATATGATATTATAAACGTAATATAAAAATAAAAAATGGCTAAAAAAGAATTCCACCAATTAAATTGAGTCATGACTCGTGGGAGACATTTGCCCTTTTCCTTACACACACACATATATATATATAATGCACTTGGTTTTGTGTTTGTCCCCTCCAAACCTTCAATCCTCTAAGCTGTTGAGGTCTCGCGTCCCTGGTGATCCACGTAGTTGCCCAATGGATAAACGCACGATCTCAACCAATATAGGTTCCTGACTCAATCGTTCCTGCAAAAGGCGTTCGGACAGGGTGTCCGGACACACCCTCTGACGGTTTTGTCAGCCATAGAAAGAGAGATAAAATCAGTTGGCACAGTTGGCCTTTTACTAGGTATAGCAAGTTTACCTTCCTCTTTGTGCGAAGGTTCATATATATAGTACCAGAAGTTCTCTCTCCTTCTTTAATGATGGAAGACTTTTTGATTTACCATGATGCCACTAGGTGGTGACAGGGACATCCTCGTCCTACGGGCGGCTGTCAGAGATCGTGGGAGGCGCCTTGATTGTCAGAGATCGTGGGAAGTGACTTGCCGTCACTTCATTCCTGTCCTTTCACTCTACAGGTGGCGGAAAGTGGGTCATGACAGGCTGTTGTGATTACGTGCAAGACTTGCTTACTTCAGTCAGGGATCCGGACAAACATATCCGGATAGGATATGACGGTCGTCCGGACGCGATATGACGGTGGTCCGGATGTGATGTTTGCGAGTGCCGTGTGCTTCTCTCTCAGGGAGTCCGGATAGGAGAAGTGCGCCACGTGTACTCTTGAGAAGATCCGGATGGGTTAAATCCGGATAAGAATGCGTGCCACGTGTTACCAGGGGATGTGTACCACATGACATCAGGGGGAGGGATCCCTACATAAACATGCCAGCTGATTTAGCCTGAGCACAAGAACTTCCTCACCCTAAACCTCGAATCCTTTCACATTTTTTTTTTAGATCCAAACAGCACTATGTCAAGTAAGTACCACTGATTTTTCTTTTCCATTTTTTTCTTTGTGATTTTCTTTATTCTGGTTTCCTTGTTTTTGATCTTTGTGTAAGAAAATGTACTCCTTTTTTTCTTAGTTCCTATTTGTTTATCTAGAAATGAGGTTTTTCTATTCTTATGATTGATTTTTTGTTTTTCCTTTTATTTTATTTTATTTTGGGGTTGGGACTTTGATGGGCATTGGGGTTGGGTTTTAGGGCTTGAAAATTGCTTGTGGTTATGCCACGTGGATGTTGCATGTGAAATATTTGTGCTTTTTATCCTCCGTGACGTTTTTTGTTGAATGCTCTGTTGACGTTTTGGTTTCATTTGAACAAGGGAGGATTGAAAATGGATTGATGGGTTTGATTCATTTGTTGGGTTTTTGGGGTTTGTGGACCGGTGGTTGAGGTGGGATCTTTTGGCACATTCTAGGGTTTGATATGTTATTTTATTTTAAGGCTATATATTAAATCACACAATATAGATTCGGGAACAAAATAATAATGAACTAGATAATCAAATAGGGAATATAGAACTAGAACAAAATAATAATGAATTAGATAATCAAATAGGGAATATAGAACTCAACGGAGTTCAAATAAATTTATTTCCTATTTCTAGGTTTTTTGAGAATGAGATGTACTCAGAGTATAGTCTATGTTTAGATATGTTTGCAGATAGGGATGAGATTATCATCCTTCCAGTCTACAGACACAGACTCATTGTATCACTTTTTGATTTACATCTCATTCTCATTGTCCACTTTGTCGTCATAATTATAATGGTTATAGTTTAAATGATTAGATTTTACTATAGTGGTTATAGTTTAGATGATTAGATTTTATTGTATACAATTTAAATTTACGTTGTTCCTACTTCTTTGAATTATATGTAATAAATTTTTTATATTTGAATTTGTGAAGGAATGTTATGCTTAATTTATAAAATCTTTAACATATCTTATAGATAATTTTTTTTAAATTAAATTTAATTATACTTAACTTGTTAAAAAAATGTATATACACTTGAAAAAATAAAACTCTTAAAGGTATTATCATATTTTTAATTTGAGTTTTTAAAAAATAAATAGATTACCGATTTCTTTTTTAGTGTGTTAATTTTTTTTAAAAAAAAAAAAATGAATTTCGGATTGATATTAATATGAATTTTTGCACATTATAAAAAAAACATATAAAAAACACATTTTGTTATAAAACATTCCAATAATTGGTTCCATCTAGTAAAATTACTACACGTGCATAACATGTGCATTATCTATAAAACATTCCACTAATTTATTCCATTTAGTAAAACTACAGCATGTGCATTATCAATAATGCAAAATTGTAAAAGTGGTTCAGATGCAATATTTTATTCGATATTTTGAAAATTTTTAATATTTTTATCCTTGCGCTCACACAATTTATATTATTTTTAATTATTTTAAAAACTTTTTTTCTTCTAAAAACTAATGTTGTTCTTATTATTGTATTTTTTTTTACAAGCACACATGTTTGTTCATATTCCTTTTTATTCTTATTTTGTGTGATATGGGACCGTACATGCCACATATCCGATCCATTTTCAATGGGATGAGATGACAATGAAGTCTACTTATATAGTTGTAGACCCCATTTGGGGCTCGTTCTCAATTTTTTTCTGCAGGTCATTGTCTTTGCCAAGTTGAGGGCTCTTTCAAAAGCCACGTGCTGCCTCAAGAGAGGCTGCTATGGATTCAGCTAGTGCTATTGAATGAGCCAATGAGGATGAGACACAGAAAAAGGAGATTTTGGAAGGCTTCAGACGGTTGAGGAGGAGCGGATGCCGTTAGGAGCTGCAGGAACCGTGGTGCTTTTCAGAGAGGCTTTTCATGCTGGTCTGGGGGATATTTTTCAGGCAGGGGGTCGGAGAGATATTTTGAGGGAGCTTCAGAGAGAGAGTATGGTTTAGGGAGAGCTAGGAGCAGCAAGCGGGAGGAGAGTGGTGTTTTTGGCTGCTGTTTTCTGGCAGAGGGAAGGAGCCATAGTCTAGAGCAGAGATCTTTGAGAGGGATTCTGAGCTGAGCGCTTACCGGAGACGGAGCAGGGAGTTGCAACCCAAGACTAGTTGAAGAAGAGGCTTTCAGGTATGGTTGTTATGGCTTTCCAGTGCACCTTCATTTTTTTCATATTTCTCATGACTCATTCTCTATGATTTCATCTCTGCTTGTTGGGTTGCTGCATTTTGATGATTTATTAGTTTAACATTTGAAGAACTTGCTGCATTTTAATGTTTTACCCCAACAAACATCTTCCACCTTAACCTACTAATTGCTAGACTCATGGATAAAATAATGAAATGGGTTTAGCATATTCATTAAAAGGTTCCCTGTTCTATTCCTATTTCTACTCCTTTGCTCCTCTGTTTTTCCCTGAAAGAGACTATCAAGCTTTAAGACTGTGAATCTGGGGAGATTGGTTGATGGAGAATGATGATGGTATGAAGAGGAGATTGACAGTTATGGGATCTGAATCTGAAAGTGCCTGCATGAGGTGGATTGCCTTATTACTTCACTGAAGAACAAATATAAGAATTGCTTGTTTCCTTTGGACCTTTGCATGGTCCTGATCTTGTCAAGGATAGAGACGCAGGGAACTCTAAGGGATATGGTTTCTGTGTTTATCAGGATCCAGCTGTGACTGACATTGCTTGAACTTACCGTACTGGGATATTAGCAATGCCCTGGCATGCTGCCTGAATTTCCTGGGCATATGGGACTTTCCCCCAATGACAGCAACTAATCAGCTTTCCACTGCTGATAGCAGTTTGCTGACTGGTGCTGCAGAAGCAAGGCAATCTGGGATTACCGATGATGTTCCATCTTGCTCCACCTCACCATCCGCTAACAACTGCCCATTGTTTCAACATTGGAGGAGATGCGGAAGTTGAAATATGAGATGAAGAAACAATGTGTTGAAGTTCTAGATCAATTGCTGAATATTTCAAAAGAACTTTGCAAACCCAGTGCATAATCAACCCTCAGGCACTCCCTTGCCTTCTGAACCCGTTTACCAATAACCATAAGAAGAGCGTCAAGAAGAAAGTTTGTTGGACTATTTCAAATATCGCAGCTGGCAATTGAGGTTGCAGCAGGCACATATCTGGAGCAGAGTCAAGTGAAGATAGTGGGCGCTAGTGCTGACAGTCAAAATCAGGGAAAGACAGTAGTGGATATTAACTTGGTTCCATTGGGGGAGGAGTTTGATAACACCACTGCTATGCTGACATGTGAGAGATTTTGGCAGAAGAAAGTGCCTCTAAATAGGGCTCTTTTTGGTAACTATGATGTGTTGTACATTAATTATCCAGAGATTCCTTCTTCATCTAAATCTGGAAGCTACATGGGCAGTGGTCTAAGTGGAAGTGTTGAAGGTTTCCCTATAACTGCAAATTTTGTCAACAAGAGCTAGAAGTTGAATCCTAGAACCATTGCCATCATCGCTTTATCTGGTTTTGTGCTTGTATTAGTGTGCATTGGAGCAATTTCCATTGTTTTTTTAATGGAGATAAGATGCCAGTCAGGTCACTTTTAGAAGAGGAACTTAACGAGAAATTGAGCTTTCTTGGAGGATTGGCTGCTGCTTGCAGAGACCAAGTTCACACTGATATTGAAGTCAAGCCATGCCACAATGGACCTTCTCTATTTGCACATAGAGCATTATTGCCAGCAAGGTCAGAGATCTTCAAAAACATGCTGGACTCAGAGGGATGCAAAGCTGCACCCAGTAACACCATAACACTCCCGGAATTAAACCATGAAGAGCTGGACTCTCTCCTCGATTTCCTCTACAGTGGAGCCACGACTGCAGGGCAAGCTTATGAAGCAATTATGGAGATCAAGCTGCTCCAGTGGCAGCCATGGTTGGAATGAGTAGCGATAATCGAAGTTTGGTGGATGTTCCGGGTATTTGGGCATGAGAGAATCTGGGTGTTGATGGGCAATGCATTAGTCAACCTCCTCACTTTTCATCAGGATATCTTCAGCAGCCTTTTCCTTATGGGACAGAAGCTGTACCGTGTTATTCATGGTATTTGACTTATGTTGGGGATGCTACAGATGGAACCATGCATGCATAGTCATTCATTCATGCCTTGCCATTACTCACTTCCAATAACCTAAACCTTCTTTCATACCCAGCTGAATTTGTTAGCCACATCCTCACACTCACCATGCCCACGTTGCATTCCTTTTTCATTAGTCTCGAACACACCGCACCACCCATTTCTCTCATCATTCCACTCATTCCAATTTCTCAAATCCCATGTGCACGTAGTCATCATGCATGCTCCTATGGCCATCAAATCCATCGCCTCGTACCCACCGAACTCCTAAGAACCATTTCACACACCACCCATGGCTATGCTTTGCACCAATCTCACGCGCATGGCCGACTTCATGCTCATTCCTCCCATTCAGCACTTCCAGGTGCACCACTACAGGATTTCGGCATTTGCTAGAGGAAACGATGCATGTAATCTGTGCACTAGTTGACATGATTGGCTCAAGGTTTAGGATATTGGGATATGATGCTCATTGCCAATCCCTTAAAGGTTACTGCTGTTAGTTTCATTTACTGAAGATAAAATCGGGTTATTGCTAAGCCCGCATGCAAGCTTATTCCTCATCTCGATGTCTTCAACATTTGAATGGCTTTACACTGAAGGACGGAAGTCAGGAGCTAAAAACAAGAGAAACTGTGGATTGATTTTGATAATGGCAGAGAAGGGCAGAGTGTGTGTGACAGTCGCCGATGGGTACGTTGCTTCATAGGACGTCAAGCTTCTTCTCTCCAAGGGCTACATTGTCCATGGAACTGTTAGAGATCCCAGTGATGGAAAGGATGCTCATTTGAAGAAACTTGAGAAAGCATCTGAGAACCTGAAACTCTTTTAAGGCAGATTTGCTGGAGTACGGAGCTTTTTGTTCTGCCTTTGAAGGATGTGATGGAGTGTTCCATACTGCCAGTCCCGTCCCCCCTACAACTGTAGCGAATCCCGAGGTAGAATTAATGAAGCCTCTTGCAGCAACTCTGATGTGATACATCTGGTGGTGTTCTAGAAGCTTATAATGAGCAAATATGAGATTTGCTAGTTACAGGAACTTAACTTGGGGTTATCACAAGTGAACTTGAAATAAGGCAAGCGGGTGAAGGGACATGTCATGAGCTTGGATTGGTTGAAGCATATGTGAACCATAATAGCGGGGTCAGAGGGATTTTACAATCTGGCAGTAATGTAAGGGTTGTCATCTCACCTGATGTTAGTGAGCACGGCAT
This sequence comes from Vitis aestivalis var. linsecomii x Vitis rupestris, assembly GCA_022058835.1. Lineage (NCBI taxonomy): Eukaryota > Viridiplantae > Streptophyta > Magnoliopsida > Vitales > Vitaceae > Vitis > Vitis aestivalis var. linsecomii x Vitis rupestris. The sequence continues at coordinate 25,587 of JAJJMG010032667.1, forward strand.
CCCATACCCAAATACACCTACCTGCATGCATGGATACCACGTATACAAGCTTCAATGGGATATCCTCAGGTAAATTTGACTGCCATGGGTCCTACAAATGGTCCCTTGATCGAGCCTGCCTGGAGGGGCCTCAAATATGCAATTTCCTCAAGGGGAGGCTGATCATGATCTCTGGCATAAGCAAGATGGAAGATCTACTGCAAGGTTTGATCCTGACAATGGAGGTTTTCGGGTGCTTCAGTTAGAAAATAAGCAACAGTCAACTTCACCGGGTTTTAACTTTTTGGCTGCATCGAAGGTGGCAGTGGCGGAGATAAAATCTTTCAGCTAAGGGTTCATGCAGAGGCCACGCATGGGTAGTCCATGTAGATGTGGCAAGTGAAGTCAATGGAAGAGTTGAATCTGACCCATTGATAAAGTTTGCATGGAATGAGTCACAAGATAAACTTTGAAAATGCCAATATGGTTGAAGAACTCACCAGTCTTGACCGGTGCAAGGGCTTGACTTTTCCTGAGATACTAGATATGATCAATGAGCCCAAAGAGCCCTCAGACAAGCCACTGGGAAGCTGAGAGCAATGCTTCAGTCAGCAGAGGAACAAGTCAGGAGCTTGAAAATAGCAGAGCACATTCCTGAGTCAATCAACAGCCAAGACAATTCCTAATGGAACCCACTGCTTGTCTACACGTCAGCCAGCCTTACATGCTGATTGTAAGCGCATCAGATGATTGTACTGTCATTTTATAGGATCTCAGCTCCTTGGTTTTTGTCAGGCAGCTTCCTCAGTTCCTGGCATCGATTTCAACCATATAGGTAAATGACTTGACCGGGGAGATTGTCACAGCAGCTGGAGTTCTCCTTTCCATTCGGAGCATTAATGGTGACAGCCTTGCAGTGATCAACACGTCCCAACCTCCTTCCGATTCCATTCTATCAGTTACAAGTTGTACATTTTCTGATTGGATAGACACAAATTGGTACGTAACAGGTCACCAGAATGGGGCTGTTAAGGTATGGAAAATGGGCTACTCTCTGTTTGAAGGGAAGATCATCAGAATTTCAGAAAGGAGAAAATGGCAGCTGCAATCACCAACTTCAAGGTGGAATATCATTTGCACCTCAGGCCCATGTGCATGGCCACCTTTTGAGCCATGTGCCACCCCCTCAAACTCTTTCCTTTTGATTTCAAAATAATAATTTCCAACCCCGTTTTGAAATGATTTTCCAATTTCTAATTTTTTAAATGATTTCAAGTCATCAAATTTTCCATCCTTAGGGTTTTTAGATACCAACATCCCATTTTCAATAAAATTTGGTTTATGGAAAATTGCAAAAGTGGTTCAAAAGCAATATTTTTATCCGATATTTTGGAAATTTTTAATATTTTTATCCTTGCATTCACACAATTTATATTATTTTTTATTATTTTAAAAACTTTTTTTCTTCTAAAAACTAATGTTGTTCTTATTATTGTATTTTTTTTACAGGCACACATGTTTGTTCATATTCCTTTTTATTCTTATTTTGTGCGATATGGGGACCGTACATGGCACATATCCGATCCATTTTCAATGGGATGAGATGACAATGAAGTATACTTATATAGTATTAATAGTTGCGGCATTTAATGTAGCATTATTGATATGTTATTTTATTTTAAGGGTATGTATTAAATCAGACAATATAGATTCAAACAATGAACAAAATAATAATGAACTAGATAATCAAATAGGGAATATAGAACTCAACGAAGTTCAAATAAATTTATTTCCTATTTCTAAGTTTTCTGAGCATGAGATGTACTCAGAGTGTAGTATATGTTTAGATACGTTTGCAGATGGAAATAAGATTATAATCTTCCCAGTCCCAATCGGCAGACACATTTATCATACTCATTGTATCACTTCTTGGTTTACATCTCGTTCTCATTGTCCACTTTGTTGTCATGACTATAGTGGTTATGAGTTCAAATAAATTTATTTCCTATTTCTAAGTTTCATGAGCATGAGATTATATGTTTAGATACGTTTGCAAATGGAGATAAGATTATAATCCTCCCAGTCCTAGTCGGTAGACACATTTATCATACTCATTGTATCACTTCTTGGTTTACATCTCGTTCTCATTGTCTACTTTGTCGTCATGACTATAGTAGTTATAGTTTGATGATTAGATTTTATTGTATACAATTTAAATTTAAATTGTTCCCACTTCTTTAAATTATATGTAATAAATTTTTTATATTTGAATATTCTTTTTCAAGTTGTGAAGGAATATTATGCTTAATTTATAAAATCTTTAACATATCTTATAGATATAAATAAACATCGGGACATGAGTATTGTCATATTAATTTTTCTTAAATTTAATTTAATTATACTTAACTTGTTAAAAAAATGTCTATAAAAATTAAAACTCTTAAAATAAATTTTGAATTTTATTTATTCTAGTATTTAAAAAATTAAAGGTGTTATCATATTTTTAATTTGAGTTTTTAAAACATAAATAGATTACCGATTTCTTTTTTAGTGTGTTAATTTAAAAAAAAAAATGAATTACGGGTAAAAAACACATTTTGTTATAAAGCATTCCAATAATTGGTTCCATTTAGTAAAACTACTGCACGTGTATAACATGAACATTATCTATAAAACATTCCAATAATTTGTTCCATTTAACAAAACTACTACACGTGCATAGCATGTGCGTTATCAATAATGCAAAATTACAAAAGTGGTTCAAAAGCAATATTTTTATTTGATATTTTGGAAAATTTTAATATTTTTATCCTTGCGTTCACACAATTTATATTATTTTTTATTATTTTAAAAAAACTTTTTTTCTTCTAAAAACTAATGTTGTTCTTATTATTGTATTTTTTTTTACAAGTACACATGTTTGTTCATATTCCTTTTTATTCTTATTTTGTGCGATATGGGGACCGTACATGCCACATATTTAATAGTTGTGGCAATTAGTGTAACATTACTAATATGTTATTTTATTTTAGGGCTATGTATTAAATCACACAATATAGATTCAGACAATGAACAAAATAATAATGAACTAGATAATCAAATAGGGAATATAAAACTCAATGGAGTTCAAATAAATTTATTTCCTATTTCTAGGTTTTCTGAACATGAGATGTACTCAGAGTGTAGTATATGTTTAGATGCGTTTGCAGATGGGGATGAGATTATCATCCTCCCGGTCTACAGAGACATTTATTATACTCATTGTATCGCTTCTTTGTTTACATCTCATTCTCACTGTCCACTTTGTCGTCATGACTATAGTGGTTATAGTTTAGAAGATTAGATTTTATTATACACAATTTAAATTTACATTGTTCCTATTTCTTTTGAATTATATGTAATAAATTTTTTATATTTGAATATTCTTTTTCAAGTTGTGAAGGAATGTTATGCTTAATTTATAAAATCTTTTGTAGGGAATTAAACCGAATTCCCAACCTGTGAGAAACAAAAATTAGAGAAAACACACGCCAAAGAAAAACAATCACACGCACAAGACAGTATTTACGTGGTTCGGCAATTTGCCTACGTCCACGGAGTTGCAGGGATATCACTATTATCAGGGAAGAATACAGAGTACAACCTAGCGGCCACAATATTCTCTATATATATATAACACGGCAACCCCACCATATAAAAAACCTTAATTACAAAAGGTGGTTCCACAATGGGCTAAACGGGCCCAACAGGCCTCAATAAATCTCCCATTAAAAAGCCATGCAATATTATTCGGGTCGGGTCGTCAAACTGGATCAAACAAAACTAGGCTCCACAAAGCCCAACAAATCTCCCACTTGGAGACTAGTCCAATCACCAACATCAAACCGCTATCCTCCAAGAAACAATCCCTCATCTCTACAACTCATCCTCCTGTCCTCAAGCTAGAAGACCAATTGAAGCTGCACACAGCTTCAACTTCTCAATAGTGACACCCTTAGTCAACATGTCTGCCGTGTTCTTAGATCCACAAATCTTCTCAAGTATTACCAGTTTATCTTCAACAAGATAACGAATAAAGTGGTATTTTGTTTGTATATGCTTCGACTTTGAATGAAAAGCCGAATTTTTGGCAAGAAAAATTGCACTCTGACTGTCACTGTGTAGAATGCTCATCTCCTGCTTCTTACCCAATTCATCTAAGAAACCATGTAACCAAATCATCTCCTTTCCAGCTTTAGTTGCTGCAACATACTCAGCTTCTGTAGTAGACAAAGTAACAATCTTCTGTAGATTTGAAGCCCATGATATAGCTGTACCACCTAAAGTAAAAACAAACCCAGTAGTACTCTTTCTACTATCAATATCACCAGCAAAATCAGCATCTACATAACCCTGCAATTTCAAACTTGCACTTGTGAAGCAAAGACATGTATCTAATGAACCCTTCAGATATCTTAGAATCCACTTGACTGCCTCCCAATGTTGCTTTCCAGGCCTACTCATGAATCTACACACAACTCCCACTGCATGTGCAATGTCTAGCCTTGTACACACCATAGCATACATCAAGCTGCCAATAGCTGAGGCATAGGGCACCTTGCTCATATGATCCCTTTCTTCTTCTGTCTTCGGTGACTGTTCTTTGCTTAGTTTGAAATGACTCCCCAAGGGTGTGCTCACTGGTTTAGCTTCATTCATGTTGAACCTGCTGAGAACTTTCTTCACCTACTCTGACTGTGAAAGCTTCAATGTACCATTAGCCTTGTCTCTAATGATTCTCATACCAAGGATTTGCTTTGCAGCTCCCAAATCCTTCATTGCAAATTGTTTGGACAATTGCTTCTTCAGATTATTAATCTTCTCAATGTCAAACCCTGCAATAAGCATATCATCCACATACAACAGTAATATGATGTAAGAATTGTTAAAAGACTTAACATAGCAACAATGATCAGCTTCACATCTCTTGAACCCAATTCTATGCATAAAACTGTCAAACTTCTTGTACCACTGTCTAGGAGCTTGTTTAAGGCCATACAAACTCTTTCTCAGTTTGCAGACTAGATTCTCTTATCCCTGAACAATGAACCCTTCTGGCTGAATCATGTAAAGGTCTTCCTCCAAGTCACCATGAAGGAATGTTGTCTTTACATCTAACTGCTCAAGATGTAAGTTTTCTACAGCCACCATTCCAAGTACAAGTCTAATTGTTGACATCTTCACAACTGGAGAAAATATCTCTGTGTAGTCAATGCCCTCCTTCTGCTGGAACCCTTTAACAACTAATCTGGCCTTGTAACGTTTGCTACCATCATGCTCATTCTTTATTCTGTATACCCACTTGTTGTGCAAAGCCTTCTTTCCTACTGGCAATTCAGTTAGTTCCCATGTTTGATTCCCCAACAGGGAATCCATCTCATCCTTCATGGCTAACTCCCACTTGCTTGAATTCTCATCTTGCAAGGCTTCATCATAACACTCTGGCTCACCACCATCAGTCAACAGGAGATAATTTAAAACAGGTGAATAACGCTGCGGAGGTATAATGTTCCTGGAAGATCTGCGAACTTCAGCTACAGGTGTACTCAAATCTACCTGTGAATTTACATTCTCCTTATCTTCTTCACCCCCTTTTTGGACAGTACTTTCAGTTAATTCATCTAAGTTGACAAACTCAGATTTCTTTTGATCTATCTCTGTAATATCTGACACTACAGTTGACCTGTCCTTGTACATAACCTGTTCATTAAATATCACATTTCTACTTCTGATGATTTTCCTGTTTTGTTCATCCCAAAACCTATAGCCAAATTTCTCATCACCATAGCCAATGAAAAAACATATTTTTGACTTTGCATCAAGTTTACTACGAGCATCAGAATCAATATGAACATAAGAAACACAACAAAAAACTTTTAAATGTGAAAACTTCACCTCTTTACCGCTCCAAACCTCCTCAGGAAGTCTGAACTCCATGGGAACTGATGGTCCTCGGTTTATAAGGTAAGCTGCAGTGCTAACAGCATCAGCCCAAAAAGTTTTTGGTAGTCCAGCATGCAACCTCATACTTCTAGCACGCTCATTGAGAGTTCTGTTCATGCGCTCAGCCACACCATTCTGCTGTGGTGTCCCAGGAATGGTCTTCTCCATCCTAATTCCCTGTGCAGCACAATACTCACTGAACCCTCCATCTATGTACTCTCCTCCATTATCTGACCTTAGACATTTTACTTTCAAGCCTGTTTCTGTCTCAACCATGGCCTTCCACTTCTTAAAAGTTTCAAATACATCAAATTTATTTTTCAGAAAATAAACCCATACCTTTCTACTTGAGTCATCAATAAAGGTGATGTAGTACCTTGAACCTCCTAGGGATGCAACCGGAGAAGGCCCCCACAAATCAGTGTGTACTAGTTCCAATTTTTCAGCCTTCGGTGTCCTGCCAGTTTTCAAAAAACTCACTTTTTTTTGCTTTCCTAAGATGCAACTTTCACACATGTCAAAATCAACGGACTTCAATTCTGGTAGTTTTCCTTTTGACAACAACATCTTCATTCCTTTCTTACTCATGTGACCAAGTCTACGGTGCCATAGGCTTGTATCAATACTTGCATCAGCAACTGCAATTGTGTCTCTTGGACATGAGGTCATATACAAAGTACCAGTCTTCTTTCCACGAGCCAATACCCTAGCTCCCTTTGTAACCTTCCAAGTACCACCAACAAATAGTATTGCATGTCCTTCATCATCAAGTTGTCCAACAGAAATCAGATTCCTCCTCAGGTCAGGAATATGTCGAACTTTCTCCAGTAACCAAACAGACCCATTGGGCAAAGATATCCGGACGTCTCCCAGACCCACAACATCCAAGGCTGAACCATCAGCCAAATACACCTTACCAAAATCACCTGCAACATAATTCTGTATGATTTCTCGGTGTGGAGTGGTATGAAACGAAGCTCCTGAATCCAAAACCCAATCATCAAGTGGACTGTCTACTGCAAGAAGTAATGCATCTTGTACCTCTTCTGTTACAGCATTAGTAGAATCATCTTCATTCTTCTTCTTAGGGCTTTTGCATTGCCTTTTAAAGTGACCTGTTTTCCCACAATTCCAGAATTGTTCTTGTTGGCCTGATCTAGATTTGTTTCTGTTCCGATTAGAATTTCTGGAATTTGATCTACCCTGATTTGAATTTCTGTTATTACCTCTACCTCTTGTCTCAAGGTTTAGGGCAGAACCAGATCCTGAGGTTTCACCTGCATCTCTTCGGCGAATCTCCTCAACCAGAATTAAATCTCGTATATCATTGTACTTGAGCTTTTCCTTTCCCGTAGAATTGCTTACTGCCATCCTCATTGCCTCCCAACTGTTTAGCAAAGAAACCAAAACGATCAGAGCACGAATCTCATCATCAAAATCAATTTTTACAGACGACAATTGATTTGTGATTGTATTAAATTCATTCAGATGTTGTGCTACTGATGCATTCTCTGTCATCTTCAAATTGAACAATTTTTTCATCAGATGTACCTTATTGTTTGCGGACAGCTTTTCATACATATCGGACAAAGCCTTCATCAGATCTGCTGTGGTCTTCTCCTTTACAACATTGTGTGCAACAGACCTAGACAGAGTTAACCTAATAACTCCTAGAACCTGTCTGTTAAGAAGCGCCCATTCCTCAGCCTTCATACTCTCAGGTTTTGTCCCCAAAAGAGGCAGATGCAATTTCCTCCCATAGAGATAATCTTCAATCTGCATTCTCCAATACGCAAAGTCTGTGCCATCAAACTTTTCTATTCCAGACGTCTTTCCTGCTTCCTCTGCCATTGCTCCCACTCAAACCTAACCCTAGGCTCTGATACCAGTTGTAGGGAATTAAACCGAATTCTCAACCCGTGAGAAACAAAAATTAGAGAAAACACACGCCAAAAAAAAACAATCACACGCACAAGACAGTATTTACGTGGTTCGGCAATTTGCCTACGTCCACGGAGTTGCAGGGATATCACTATTATCAGGGAAGAATACAGAGTACAACCTAGCGGCTACAATATTCTCTCTATATATATAACACGGCAACCCCACCATATAAAAAACCCTAATTACAAAAGGTGGTTCCACAATGGGCTAAACAGGCCCAACAGGCCTCAATAAATCTCCCATTAAAAAGCCATGCAATATTATTCGGGTCGGGTCGTCAAACCGGATCAAACAAAACTAGGCTCCACAAAGCCCAACATCTTTAACATATCATATTGATATAAATAAACATCAGGACAGGAGTATTATCATATTAATTTTTCTTAAATCATATTTTTTTAGTGGAATGTTTTATAGATAATGCACATGTTAATATTTTTTTTTTTTGGATACTTAACTTGTTAAAAAAAATGTTTATGAACTTGAAAAATTAAACACTTAAAATAAATTTTGAATTTTATTTATTCTAGTATTAAAAAAATTAAATCTATTATTATTATTTTTTAATTTGAGTTTTTTAAAAATAAATTTATTACTGATTTCTTTTTTATGTATTAATTTTTCTATTTTTAAAAAATGAATAATTTCATTTTATTTTAATTTCAAATTAATTTTAATGGATAAACTTTTAAATTGAAAATATGATTCTTTAATTTAAAATTTTAAAATAAAAGAAATATAGAAAAATAAATTAATTTCTTACTTTAAATTTAATTTATATAAAATAATTTTAATAAAAATTAATATTAAAAGAAATATTTTTTTAATTATTAATCATTTAAAAAATAATTAATATTTGTATACTAATATTTCTTATTTATTAATTATAAATAATAAATAAATAATTTTATTTGAAAAAAAAATTGAGATGAGTTCTTCTATGCCCATAAAATAAATAAACTCTTTGTTTTTATTTTTATTTTTTTTTATTTGTAATATTCATCTAAAAAATAATACAATACACTTAAAATTAGTA
>JAJJMG010032670.1:0-25404 GCA_022058835.1 Vitis aestivalis var. linsecomii x Vitis rupestris
TGATGCATTGGGCAAAACCTTGAGAATGATTAGACCAATATTTCATGCAGTCCATATCTGCAAAGAACTCTGCATTTCACTTGAGAAGATTCTCAAGAGACCTCCAGGCCATTTCTTCATTTTCTCCAGTACCACTTCTCGCCAGCCGATGAAGCATGTGCAGCACAGTCCTCCAGTAGAAGGCACAGGATTTCTATTTCAGTCTCTGACAACTTTTGATATGGTTTAATATGGAGCAGAGACTAAAACTGGGCACCAGCATCCTACAAAAATTGATAATATTGAAGCCTTGAAATATCAGCAATTCCCTTTACTGCACAGATTCTCAAGTTACATGAAAATTCCTGATTATGGAAAACTGTAAGACCTTCCTTTACACTGAGCTAGAACTAGTCCAGTTCTGGGATTACTCAGGATCAATAATCCCCAAAATTGCTGTATAATCTGCAACTGCAGCACTTTGTGGAGATGCCAAGACAAACTTGGGATTGAAAATATTCGAACTTTTTTTTTCCACGGGTTCCATGTCAAAATCTGGAACAACCACAATATTGAACGGAGCCAGACCATACTCAAGACCGAAAATATCTTCATCCCATTTCATTAGTTTCACTGCTAGCAAAGAAACACTCAAGCAACCCTGGAAGCTTAGACAACTCTTTTCAAAATTCAAGTGCAGAAGATAGATTAATCCCCCTCAAATCTTTACATACTTGGACTGTGATATTTGCAAAGGAGAATTCTTCACAGCAATTGCTATCCTGCATCATCCCTGAAGAAAATCCTAACCAAAGCATTGATATGTGCATTGAAGACTCCACCAACAGCGAGCTTTTCTTGGCATCAAGAGAGACCAGCTTACGCATTCAGAATGAAATGGAGTAGTGGTGTCATTAGGCAACGGGAACTTCTTTCTGCTACTGTGCAAACTGCCATTAAAAAAAGTGTTTTTGAGTTCTTGTGAACATTCTTGCTCTTTTCTGATACGAAACTAAAGAAATGAGTAATAGAAAACGCAACATCAAGCTCTCAAACAAACAAATAAATAAAATGATTGAAAATTAATTATCTAATACATACATGCAATCAACAAATAAAACGCAAATATAAAAGAGAAAAATGAAGCACAGTGCGAAATGGAAGAGAATAGGGAATACAGAGGAAACTTACCTGAGAAGTATTTCCAAATAAACTTCTCTTGTCCTTGGGAAACCTGAAAATTCCACCTTAACGCATATAAAAGGTAGGGAAAGTAGTAGAGATCAAATGTAAAAACAAGAATAAGAAAATTAACTCTTAAGGCATAATGTCGTTGGAAGGAAATAAAATTATTCTGATATGAAACTAAAGAAATGAGGAATAGGCAACACAACATCAAGATAAAAAACAAACAAAGAAATCAACGGATTGAAAAATAATTTTCTAGTACACACATACAGTCGACATATAACACCCAAACATACAAGAGAAAAATGAAGAACATTGCCAAATTTTAGAGAAAAAGGAAGACGGAGGAAACTTACCCAAGAACTATTTCCAAATAAACTTCTCTCCTCCCTAGGAAACCTGAGAATTCCACCCTTATGCTTATGGAAGGTAGGGAAAGGAATCGACATTAGATGTAAAAACCAAAATAAAAAAATTACCTCGTAAGGCATAATGTTGTTGAAAGGAAATCAAATTATTCTGATACGAAACTAAAGAAATGAGTAATAGAAAATGCAACATCAAATAACACCCAAACATAAAAGAGAAAAATGATGAACAATGCGAAAGGGGAGAGAATAGGGAATACAGAGTAAACTTACCCGAGAAGTATTTCCCAATACACTTCTCTTGCTCCCGAGAAACCTGAAAATTCTCCCCTTATGCTTATTGAAGGTGGGGAAAGGAGTAGAGATCGGATGTAAAAACCAGAATGGAAAATTACCTCATAAGACACAATGTACTTTAACGGAAATAAAATTATTCTGAGATGAAATTAAAGAAACGAGTAATAGATAACACAACATCAAGATCACAAACAAACAAAGAAATCAATGGATTGGAAATGAATTTTCTAGTACATACATGCAGTGAAGAAAAAACACCCAAACATAAAAGAGAAGAATAAAGAACAGTGCGAAATGGGATGGAATAGGGAATACGGAGGAAACTTACCTAAGAAGTATTTACATGAATTAATTGCGCAAAATTTCAGTCTTGCTAATGATAATGGATGGAAGATCATAGAAATCTAGATGAATTCCATTATTTTTGGAATTTAGAGAATTTATTTATGTTTATTTAAAATTGAGAAGATCGAGAAAATCATTAAAAGAAAATAAGAAAAAGTGCATGCCAGAGGGAAATATGGCGGCAAGCCTTTATTTAAACTGAATTTTATTTTCTAAGGATGAAGTTTTAAAAGCAATTGACATTATTTTGATGGAACAAAGATTTTAAAACCCGATTCAAAACAAGTAAATTCACTCAAAGATATAAAGAAATGCATCAAGAGGATAGTGTGCACCAAGGTGCCAATACTAGAGTGGGTGCCTAGGGTTGTGACTGAGATTGTATTGCTATATCTGAAGCTGATTCCTCAACTCCATTGTGCCGCAATTTCTTGGTGCATTTCATTAAATCAGGAATGTACATCTCCTTTGTTATTTATATCTTTCGATACAACCCCTCTTGCCAATCACCCACATTGAAGTCCTTGAAAACTAGTGCTTCAGTTGTCCTGAGTTCCGGGAAATTCATAACTGCAATGAGGGCCTTCTCCAGTTGACACTCAGCTAATTCCCCACAAGAAACATTGTTTTCCTATGTAATCTGATGTCAATGCTTAGGTTGCTCAGTACATTCCTGCATAATCAATATAACAGTAGAGATATCCGTCCAACGGCAGCGATGTAGGTGCAAAGCATATTGGCAAATAGCCCACGAAGCTCCAAGAGAAAAGATATGAAGTTACCAACATTTCCAGCTCATAGCCACTCATGGCATAGTTAACTTTAGGAAGAATTTTCCAGGCCTTTAAACAATCCTCCAACGAATGCATCCCCTGCTCCATTGATGTCAACCAGCTTCTGGATCCATTTGTGTTTCAACATGCCTAGCATATTACTAACACAAGTCAAGATTCATTAATACCATTCCAAAGGTAGCAACTCTTCGGATGAGATCATCAAGTTGACCATCAGCTAAGATGCCAGATCTACATGATTGCAGAGATTCACAGCACAGTAGTAGTGGTTCCAAGAGTTCATCTGTCGTTTCACCATTGTTTTCCTTGACGTCTCCAATGGTGTCTAAAGTAGCATTGTCCTCAACTGGCTCTAGCATGTCCATAACATTCTTATCATGTGTCGATTATCCAGATTTGCCTTCAGTATCTTGGATTGTTATTGAATTAGCTACCTTAATAGTTTGTTTTATGTTTGTCTGACCTGCTTCTGCTTTATTCTCGCTCAGAATGATATTGACTTCTAAAGTTTTCTTTGAGGGATTGGATGGTTATTGCTGACCTCTAGATTAAAACTCCATGAGGAAACTTGATCCACTAGGACCTTTTCTGGTAATACAGACTTTGGAGATGAGGACAAACTTGAATTTTTAGAAATTTGATCGACTGTCGATTTAGGCTGCACAGCTGATGCAATGATATCACCAGATCCCTGGGTAAACATCCTTTCTGATTCAATTCCTTCTTTCTCACAATGGATCAACCTAGCTAGCCTTTACCTGACTTCCTTGAATCTGCATAGCAATAGGTTCACTGGCAGTATAACCAAATACTTTGGCCATCTCTCGCAGTTATTGCATGAAAAGGAGCTCCAGTTGCGATGTTCCAAAAAGCAGCATACTGTATAGTCTCCGACAAAGTGATTTTCAGTTCTGGAACAGCAAAAGACATGTGTAGGCTCTGGCCATTCAGGGAGAGCCTCTTCTGGAGAGGCTGCTCATAAATGCTTATTTTCGGAATTGATAAACTCCATATGCTCCATTGTTTTCCAAGTTGCCATTTCTACCTGAATAAAAAGTTCCATGTCCATGTCTTTTACTATCTCCACCATCATATTTTAAACCATCTGAACCATCTACTGCCAATTTTAACATTTGCAAATGAGATCGTTTCTTGAGCTTCAACTGTTGATGCAAGTCCTTTCTTGTCCAACCTGAAGGAGGAGCAATTTTGAAATGCATCCATATTGTTGCCACCAAACTCTTCACAAAATCCTTGTTATGCAACTTCTTTTCAGCAATCCCCATCGAGTTTGGAATTTAATCTTTTACTTGGTTTTCTACCATAAACCAAGAAAAACTGTATCTCGACTACTACTGCTACCACTGCTTAGAATCAAATATTCTAAAACCACATGTATTGAGCTGCCTGATGCGGTAAATGAGTTGTGTGTATCTGCCTGCCCATAAACAACAATTATCCTATCAAATGTAGGTTCTTGAATGGCGATCTTGGCCACCAGATTGCCAACAGTGGCTTCCATACTTTCAAAACAGTTTCCTTCCTCTGGTTTCCTTCCTTTTTGGCTCCTAATCTGGCGAGTGATTCCTTCAAAGCCAAAATTTTTGCTGCAGCTAAAAATGGTCACAACCAGATAACATTTTTTTTTTTCGGAGCTGAATTTACCGAAGTTTGCGCCTTTTCTCCAGTGGGAGTCACACTGGAACTAGAAATTGAGGCATCACTTGGACTAAACCTGGGCTGGGGATCGTCTTCCTCTAAATTCTTTTCTAATAGTTTTGCCTGTCGAAGTTCCTCACGAGCTTCTGCCAATTTTCCTTCTCTCTTCAGAGAAACTGCCTTCCTTTTATGAGCCAAGATTTCTTGTTGAAGGGAACTTTTGTTCTTCTGAGAAGTAAATGCCTGACCTGAATTTGCTTCACTTACAAGCGACTTCCTATCTGCATAAACCATCTCTCTTCTTCTGAGGTGCAGCATCAGCTTTGCTCCTCAAATCTTCATTGGCACTCTTCAGGGATTTCACCAGAAGAGGGGGATTAGCAAAAGAGGAAATTCCAGAACTTAAATTCCATTCACCTTCTTGTTTTTCAGGAGGTACATGAGAACCATTCCACTCATCCCCAGAAAAACTGACCCCACTCGTAATGCTAGTGACAACAACCGAATTAGAGACACTTCCAAACTCAGCATTTCCTGTGCAAGAAGCATTCTGCTGGTGACAAATGGTAAGTTTGTTTCCTTAGCAACTCCTGCAACTATCTTTACATCAAACCCTTTCTTTGTGTTGAATCCACTCCCTACAGAAGTGCCACCTTGTACATAAAATCATCATTTGCAGAAACTGCATTGGATGCCTCTTGAAACCATGTTGATGCTGGAATTGGCTTAGAACTACTGATTTATCAATACCAATCTCTTCATGAGTGGTGCCAATGGATGATTCAGCGAACTTCCAATTTAGATGACTGGGGAACTTTCTAAATTTTGCTCCAAAAGAAAAGCTAGAAAACTCTGTACTTCATTCAGTCCCTTTGGGGAAGAGTGGGGCAGGACTGAATTTATTAAATTTAATGCCTCCATGGCTCTGGAGCCTTTTAGCCGGACAAAGTATGAACTTTGGTGTCTCAGCAATAACAATTTCTGGAGAAAATATACCTATTTCTCGAGAGCTGTGATATCCTTCATCAATGGGTGAAATTTCTTTAAAGCAATCAGAATCTCTTTCTTCAGATGATGATGATGATGATTTAGGCAAAGTCCTGAAACAATGAATTGCTCCCAAAGTAGATATTCTCTCGGCTACAGTAGGACTACAAACACCTGTTCCATGCCATTGCTGAATCTCATGCTTGTACTTTTTGGCTCTTTGTATCCCATTGGTATAGCATCATGACGAGATTTTAGGGATTCTAAAAATGACTGTAACTAGAAGGTTCTGCTCTATCTTGATCTGGAGGTGAAGATAAGACTTGCAGAGAGATTATTAAAGGAAATTCCTCGTGGTGTGACAGGAGGTCTGGGTGCTTGATGTAGAAACGTGTCATTTTGAACAGATGGACATTGTGGGATTTCCTGTGATGGTGTAGGCTGCTGTATAATCTGCATGGGATGAGCTTCAGTTGAATGGTAAAACTTCTCTTTTCCAAGGAGAGGTTCTGGAAGAACCAGAAAATTTGAGTTTCCAGGTGATATATTTAGGAACTTATCCCTCTGGTTTATCCAACTGTCTCTCACATAGTCCATGTATACTGGCGCTTCGGAAAGTCTCTAGCTCCATCTCAAATTCCTTTAGGTGTTGCATGTTGTAAGGGTAGAGTCTCCTGACAGACATTCCAGTTTCCATTAACTTCTGTTGATTCCTTCTTTCAAATCCATTAATCAACTTTCTGATGGTTCTAAGCGATTTCCCTATTTGAGATCCTTTTCGATTCCCACAACTAATGAAGCTAGGTGTCTCAGAATCTTTAGAAACACTTCGCTCACTCTGCATCATAATCTGAACCTCCCTTCTACTTGGTTCAGGCATCCCTGTTAGTTGAAATGGTGCAACTTGTGTTCTACTTGCGTCTTTTGAAAATCGACTTTAAGCAGAACTCAAAGGACTCTTTGGAGCTTTCTGATATTATACCCCTTCTTGCCCAGTCTAGAGTACAAGTATACCACTAGGGCCCTCCAAATGAATTTGAAATATAGTAATTAAGGCAGCATTTACATGACTGTACTTTCTCAACCTCCACTTTCTCATATGTACCCCTGCTCATACTATCACACTTAATCTAGATGACTGTACTTGTCTTGTAGACTCCCAAGGATTTGAGACTGTGAAAGCAAGAAGGAATAGAGATGGATCTGAAGGACTCCAATCCTGTAGAATGATCTGTAAAACAGAGGCGAGTGGATTCCAAAGCCTGGCTATTTCTTTGCTCGCCTTCAGGATTCAACAACACAACTTGAGCAGAATACTCCTGGATTTTTACCTGTCTCAGGTTCAGGTTTCAGCACTAGAGCATGCAGCTGAATCATCAGTAAAACAGGACTTGGTTGGGAAATGCTTCTACTAGCTGATGGTCAGTAACCCATGCGTTTACTGGCATCATGAGGCTTTCTTTTCATTTGCTGACCAAAGAATCTTCCATTCATATCTGAACTCTGTAAATGGAGCATCCAGAGGCAACACAAATCATGCAAGAAGAACTGTCACCGTCAACATGAAGAGCAAGGTGATTAGACCGGAGGTTTGTAGCAGAAACAAATAGTTTGATTCCGACAGGAAGACGACATTCATCAAGCGTGGATCTATTGGAAACCACAACAAACACAGAGCCTTCATTTAGCCTGCGATCCGCAATATCTTCAATTAGGTGCGAGTCATTCTCTAAGGAACCTGTTGAATTCTCTGTTCTGAGAAATACTATGGCTGATAAGAGATGGCTTGCTACTGAAAGGCCTTGGAAATCCGACAATTCTTCCCATAACATAGGAATATTTTCTGCCAGATTCATAGTCAGATCAGGATTTTCCTCCAAGACATTGATAGTAGTAATTGCAGCACCCACGAGAAAGGGGACAAGGAAGCAAAGAAGACACATCTAGAACTGCTCCGATGTAGATGATCAATGACTCCAGTGCTTGCAATGCGGAATCCTCTTTTTATGACTAATGCTGGTCTCGTGGCAGTAATTATAATATCTATCTTTTAAATTGGGACACCAAAGAACTCGGTGAGACCTCTTCCAGTACTGCTCATCACATCAGATGAAATACTCTCACCCAATAAGACACAGAAGTGACATTTCTCCTTCGATCTGATGCCCTATTGCTCAGATGTACCTACTTGTCTGTGGTGATCCTCATGTGCAAATAATGCGCAGAAAATTCCTCCGAAGTTACAACTAGATGATTTTCTACTTGGACATCAAATCGTGACTTAGCCGTTGCCTAGCATGCACACCCCCAATTTGACTCTCCCCTGTGACCACCCAGCAAGCCACTTGAAGGAATGCTATGGCATCAGGTGATGATTTCCAGCAATTCCTCTAGTGTTTTGTGCTCACCTCCATATACATGGTCAGACCTCCTTCCATAATGTCATCCTTCTTTAATACCTTCTGTCTTTATACCCAGCACCAAGGAGGCAACTGCAGCTACCATTTTCATCAAAGTTCCTTTTGCTTTCGCAAGCTGAAATGGACATTGGTCAAAAGAGGGTGACATCCTTGGCATCTGCATGCTTGATTATGGCCAAGGTTGTGAACCCAGTTCCTCCAAAAAGAGTAATAGTTCAGATGTTTTCTTCAAGTTCAGGATAGAGGACCTTTAGCACACTGGGTTGAAGCTTGTTCTACTCATCTGCACCATTGTCTTCTCTATAAGAAAGAACCACTCAGAACCAAACAACAAACTTTGGCATGGAGGCCTATACCCCAGTATTGGTTTTTAACCAACTTTGAGAAACATTTTTTTCCAGAAAACATCAGTCGAAGTATAACCATCTTTCATTAAAAGCTGGATGCGCCGCAGCAAAGAGCACACTTTCAGGAGTTATAATGCTGGGATCTTGAGGAGAGCAGACACAGATTCCCATTTTGGGCCAAGAAGAATGCACCAAAATACATGGTTGGAAATGGAGCCACTATAGACTTGCTCATTTTGCTTATCAGAGCTTGCATATCGAAGGCTTTAAATGCAGGTTTGTGAGCAGTCATTTCACATACACAGCATCCTAGAGACCAGATCTAGGAGCTTCCCCTAGTCTTCCCTGAAGGTTACAGAATTTATAGCTTCCAAGTCCAAATGGGACAAGATCACCTTCATCTGCTATTCTTAGGGAACATAGTACCCATTTCTGTAGTCACTAAGACTTCTAGGAAAAGAGGAGATGTCTCAAATCCTCATTCTCATCTTCACTACCAGTATATATCTTATCAGACCTAGATGGCAAAGCAAATCCGAACACAAAACTCAAATGCAATTCCATGGCCACCATTTTGAACGAATAGATTGAAGCACAAATACAATCACAGAAATCCTCCATTGAGTTCATTTCCCTCCACAACCTCACTTCTCTAGTCCCAACAACTTGGCCATTGATGACATCATCCCACCATCAACAAGAAATAGAGCAATAAACAGAGGAGGAAAAACATAGAAATAGAGTATGAGCCTAGCTCTATTTCATGGATTGTCAAAAGAGCTAGTAGCAGGTCGCATCAACAAGAAACAAGAGCATGATTTTTACATATCAAGTTTAGGGATGAAGCCATGCATCAACTACTTGCAGGAGGAGTCCAGGAAATCAAGAAAAAATCAAATAGAGCATATATGCACACAAAAACAGATTTAGTAAAACAAACCAGTAATCCTTGATGCCCAAACCAATCAATAAAATCACATCCAGAAATCTGTAGAAAAATGTAGTAGAATAATGTGAAAATTAGGAAATGTGAAGTTTACAAAGACCTTACCTGGAAGTCCCCTCCCCAAGCAAAGCTTTCTCGTCTCCCCACTTTACCTCCTCTCCCCCAGCTTTTTCTAGCTCACAACCCTCTCTTTTGCTCTGTCTCACAGTTCACCAAACAACCCCCCAAAATTAAAATTATGTAAAACTATAGACAAATTAAGAAAAAATATGGAGTCCTTACTTATGATATGGGATAAGGCTCATGATTTTAATAATTTCCCTTATAAATGAAGCTAAAATTGGAGCTTTTCTTTGGGGGGAGGAGGAAATTAAAGAAAATCAGGAAGTTCGGCTAATTTCTTATTTTCAGTTTTAAAATTTGGAATAAATCAAGCAACAACATTTATAACAAAATGTATAAAATTAAAAATATACAATTTGGCCTAATTTGTAATAATCATTAAACAATGAATTTTCTCTAAGCAGTTGTGACCACAGGAGGAAAACAGAGCTAGAAAATTCTCTCATCTCCGATGACTATTTCTTAAAAAGAAAATTCAAGAATTCAAAATAATAAAAAATAAATGCAGAATATGAATGATGAGCGTGAGACAAGAGATAACCGGTAACCTTCGGTTGGTTCTGAATTCTCATTTGCCTTAGGCTTGGTGTTAAATCCCCATTATCCAATTATTCTTGTAGTGTTCCTGCTAACTTGCGCTCTAAAAGGAGCCCCCACCGTACATGATCACCACCACCAAAGGTGGAGGTTAGCAGGACGCACCTGTTGAGAACAGAAATGGCAAGGACATCTCTGGAACAGATGCCGAGGTCGAGCAACCCCTGCGCCAAGTTCAGGACGCTGCCAACAACCTAGGTGGTTAGAATCTCTTCAACATCACGACAACATAATTCCAAAAACTAATCAACAAGGAAAAACAAGAATCAGAGACAATTTCATATCATTTTCATAACACACCAACCAAAATAAACAAAGAACCATAACTTCAAAAGTTGTATTGTCCTGAAAAGTGTCAGTAGGAAAGCTGGACAACATGAACGCAATCGGCAAAGAGAAATCAAGAAAACACTTTACTTCACTCGAAGACTGTTAAACATAGAAATGTCAGAAATTCTGAAACTATTTGTCAATATTTCGATATGGTTCCAAGATGATAAAATATTTTTACCCTAGGATGTACTTTATTCCCAAAACTGAGAAAACTCCCGAGTCTAGATTATCTCATGGTTTTGAATTTGTAACTTTTCCATGAAAAATGATAGATGATACATGATGGAGCAGTTGATTAATCTGTTTAGTGAATGGTCAATCAAGATCGGGGGAAAAAATGGAAAACTTATTTAAAGTGTAGGATTTAAAGTATATGAGAAACTTGTCAAAGGTTTTACTTAGACATGGTATTCTACCAACCCAAATTCATACAAGTGGTA
Organism: Vitis aestivalis var. linsecomii x Vitis rupestris; assembly: GCA_022058835.1. Taxonomy (NCBI): domain Eukaryota; kingdom Viridiplantae; phylum Streptophyta; class Magnoliopsida; order Vitales; family Vitaceae; genus Vitis; species Vitis aestivalis var. linsecomii x Vitis rupestris. Next base: position 10,824 of record JAJJMG010032670.1, read on the forward strand.
ATCAATCTCCATAGGCTTCTCAGTGCTGCCATGAAAGAAGTAATCTTGATCATTAGTGTAATTTTAATTTTGCTCTACACTAATCAAACTTCTTCTATGCTTCATTCGGCTGTTGAGAAGGTCAGAAATAAATGCTACAATAGCATTTTCATTCCCACGAAGATCTAAAAATTCTTTTCTTTTCCTTCATCTTCTCAGGAAACCAAATAAAGGATTAGTTTTTTAATAATGAAATTGTATGTGGCAAAACAACTAATTCATACTGAAACATTTGCAGCATGAACAATGGCAAATATCCATGAGATTGATCCTATTAATGTTGAGTTATTAAACTAGGAGGTTAATGAGAGCTTGTCAAATTTACTGATGATATGTACTTTAAAGCAGATTAAACTTTTGTAAGTTAACAATAACTATTGAGTGATTAAGGTTTGGCATGCTTGAAGCAGCACTTGGGTCATGTAGGAAGTCGTGTCCAATTTCTAATAAAGTTTGTATTGAAGCTAGGGTACATTTGATGAAACATACTAAGGGATAATGGTGAAGAAATAAAGAAAATGAAATTATAATTGGAGAAAGAATTGAGGTTGAAGCAAGATGATGAGGAGAGATTTATTCGAACCATGTGATGACTTGGATTGGGTTATGATATATGCTCAGCAAGAGAGTCCAAGGATACATAGAGAGGAAGGAAAGATCAATAAAGGTTAGGTCATGTTGTCTGGCCTAATATGTTGAGGGAGGAAATTCTGAAGCTCTAAGATGGTCTGGTGGAAGAGGAGGAGAGTGTGGTACTGGGGTATCTTAAATGGACCTTGAGGCTTTAATCCATTACCGCATTCATTGTGATTGTAATCTGAAACGGATTGCTCTGAATGCATCTACACTAGGTTGACTATATGAGTACTTGAGCTTCACAGAGTTGGAGTTATGACAACCCGAAATCAGGAGTTCCTTGATATAAACTTAAAAAGCAAACTTAGGGAAACTGTTTTCCTGATTATAACGTGTAATTGGCGTGGAATTGAACCAAAAGCAGTCTTCTATGAAAGTATAATTCTTCCAGTAACAAAGATTTAGTAGCATAATCAAATCAAAATGCAAACAAATCAAATCCAAGCAATTCAATTCTCAATTGCAACACCCACAACAACAAGATTCTCTAACATAAATCAAGATGAATCAAGTCAAACACAAAGAATTCAATCCCAATTGCAACAGCCAAAACAGATTAAGATTAATATACATAAACCTCAATTCTTTATTGCAACACTCATCAGATCAAGATTAATCCACACGTATCCAGAACAGTCAAATCAAATCCAAGCAATTCGATTCCCAATTGCAACACCCACAACAACAAGATTCTCTAACATAATTCAAGAAGAATGAAATCAAACACAAAGAATTCAATCCCAAGCATTTAGTGCCTGCCTACAATTTGATTTCTAAACATATTTTCAACTCCAAACTTTGATTCTTGGTCAGTTAATAACAGTCTTACTTGATACAGCGCAGTTGGGGTGGTTAAAGCCTGCAGGGACATCCTAGTAGGTTGCCTGTACTCCTGAATTTTAAGTCTGGATTCCAGTTTGGCCCTTCCTTTGACTTGTCGTTTTTCTGACCATCAACAGTACTTGAGGTAGGCGTAGAATTTCCCCTATCTTGCATAGATGTATCATAGCTCATCTCAGAAACTTCTTTAGATTTAATTCTGAGAGGAGTTTTAGCAGTAACAACAGCTCTCTGCATACCACCAATGGCCAAGTGGCACAAGTAGCACTCATCCTTAATAATGAGTGACTATGTGCCTTTTTAAGTGTTGCTTCAGAGGTAATAGCCCTTCTTTCAAGCTCCTGATTAAGGGAATCCAAGTCATGTCCATCCTCAGCAAATCTTAAGATCTGCTGATTCATGTCTTGATTCATTGTCTCCATTTGGGCCTTCGTGGATGAAATTGCGTACACGCAAGTAAAGTGCTCAATTATGAGATTCTGCAATTCTCCCAGCATCTGCTTCTGGTTTTCCTCAGGCTCCTGGAGAAGGGCTTCACAGTAGCGCTCCATTTGGTCTAAAGGTGATAATCATACCAAGTTTAAGGATGCCTGTTTCAACACAACCAACATGAACAGTGCCAATACCACCAATCTTGTAAACATCTTGGCTTTAGAATACTTTGGTGTTGTTGCATACATCTCATTGCAACAACCTATTGTTTCCTTGACACAAAGGGTGAAGGCAGGCAAAGTATGCTCACGAGTCTAACCATTCTGGGGTATACCAGCTTCAAAACAGTTAAGATGCATATGGCAGAGCTTTGGAGCCTGCACCTTTACCTCAACTTTCATCATAGAAGTACCATCTTGCCCATTGCTATTTCATTGTCGATTGGAATAAAGCCCAAGCAGAGAAGACTGTAGCATGCCAAAGCCAGACATGCATCACTAGTCCAATAAGTGAACAGCCTTGTATTGTTGTAATCATGTAGATCTGAACTGACCTGCCAACCAGCTTCAATGCTGTTAAGGTCTTCACCAAAGGAGTCTCTCAATATCCTAAGCTGAGACAAACTGAACTCATTTGGTTGTTGTATTTTGGGTTACCAAACATCAAATTATTTTCACACGAAACTAAAGAAATGTGTAATAGACAACGGAACATCAACATCAGAAGAAAACAAAGAAATCAATAGATTAAAAATTAATTTTGCTAGTACACACATACATTCGACATATAACACCCAAACATATAAGAGAATATTGAAGAAAATAAGAAATTTGAGAGAATAGGGAATACGGAGGAAACTTACCCAAAACCTATTTCAAAATAAACTTCTCTTGTCCCCGGTAAACCTGAAAATTCCACTCTTACACCTACAGAAGGCAGGGAAAAAAACGGAGATCAAATGTCAAAACGAGAATAAGAAAATTACCACTAAAGGCACAATGTCATTAAAACCAAATCAAATTATTCTGTTACGAAACGAAAGGAACGAGCATTAGACAAGGCAACATGAAGCTCTGAAACAAACAAATAAATCAAAGGATTGAAAATTAATTCTCTGATACATATATGCAGCCAACCAACAACACCCAAAGATAAAAGAAAAGAATGAAGAACAGTGCGAAATGGATGAGAATAGGGAATACGAAACAAACATACGACAGAAGTATCTTCGATGAATCCTCTCTTGTCCCCAGGAAACCTGAAAAATTCCACCCTTAAGCTTATAGATGGTAGGGAAAGGAGTAGAGATCAAATGTAAAAACGAGAAGTAAAAAATTACCTCTTAAGGCACAATGTCATTAAAAGCAAATAATTTTATTCTGATACGAAACGAAAGAAACGAGCATTACAAAACGCAACATGAAGCCTACAAACAAACAAATAAATCAAACGATTGAAAATTAATTCACTAATACATATTTCCAGTCAACAAACAACGCCCAAAGATAAAACAAAAGAATGAAGAAAACTGCAAAATAGAGGATAATAGGGAATACGAAATAAACATACAACAAAAAAATCTCCGACGAATCTATTCTTGTACCCTGGAAACCTGAAAATTTTCACCCTTACATTACTGGATGGTAGCGAAAGGAGTAGAGATCAAATGTAATTACCAGAAGAAGAAAACTACCTCTTAATGCATAATGTCGTTGAATGGAAAAAAATTTATTTGCACACGAAACTAAAGAAATTTCCAATAGACAACAAAACATCAACATTAGAAGAAAACACATATACAAACATATTGAAAATTAATTTTCGTACTATACACACACATTTGACATATAACACCCAAACATACAAGAGAAAATTAAAGAACATCGAGAAATTTTGAGAGAATAGGGAATACGGAGGAAACTTACCTAAGACCTATTTCCAATCAAACTTCTCTTGTCCCCGGTAAACCTGAAAGTTCCACTCTTACGCCTATATAAGGTAGACAAAAGAGTAGAGATCAAAAGTAACAACGAGAATTAGAAAATTACCACTTTAGGCACAATGTCATTAAAAGCAAATAATATTATTCTGATACAGAAAGAAAGAAACGAGCTTTACAAAACGCAACATCAAGCTTACAAACAAACAAATCAATCAAACGATTGAAAATTAATTCTCTAATAAATATTTCCGGTCAACACACAACGCCCAAAGATAAAACAGAAGAATGAAGAAAAGTGTGAAATGGAGGATAATAGGGAATACGAAATAAACATACAACGGAAGTATCTCCGACGAATCTATTCTTGTCCCCGGGAAACCTAATAAATTTCACCCTTACATTAATAGATGGTAGCGAAAGGAGTAGAGGTCAAATGTAAAAACGAGAAGAAGAAAACTACCTCTTAATTCACAATGTCGTTGAATGGAAATAAATTTATTTGCACACGAAACTAAAGAAATTTCTAATAGACAATCAAACTTCAACATTAGAAGAAAACAAAGAAATCAACATATTGAAAATTAATTTTCCTACTAAACACACACATTCGACACACAACACCCAAACATACAATAGAAAATTAAAGAGCACCGAGAAATTTGAGAGAATAGGGAATACGGAGGAAACTTACCCAAGAACTATTTCCAATCAAACTTCTCGTCCCCGGTAAACCGGAAAGTTCCACTCTTACGCCTATATAAGGTAGAGAAAAGAGTAGAGATCAAAAGTAACAACGACAATTAGAAAATTACAACTTTAGGCACAATGTCATTAAAAGCAAATAATATTATTCTGATACGAAACGAAAGAAACGAGCTTTACAAAACGTAACATGAAGCTTACAAACAAACAAATCAATCAAACAATTGAAAATTAATTCTCTAATACATATTTCCAGTCAACAAACAACGCCCAAACATAAAACAGAAGAATAAAGAAAACTGCGAAATGGAGGATAATAGGGAATACGAAATAAACATACAAAAGAAGTATCTCCGTCGAATCTATTCTTGTCCCCGGGAAACCTGATAAATTTCACTTTTACGTTTATAGATGGAAGCGAAAGGAGTACAGATCAAATGTAATAACCAGAAGAAGAAAACTACCTCTTAATTCACAATGTCGTTGAATGGAAATAAATTTATTTGCTCAAGAAAGTAAAGAAATTTCTAATACACAACGGAACATCAACATTAGAAGAAAACAAAGAAATCAACATATTGAAAATTAATTTTCCGACTACACTCACATTCGACATATAACACCCACACATACAAGAGAAAATTAAAGAACAACGAGAAATTTGAGAGAATAGGGAATACGGAGGAAGCTTACCTAAGACCTATTTCCAATCAAACTTCTCTTGTCCCCGGTAAACCTGAAAGTTCCACTCTTACGCTTATATAAGGTAGAGAAAAGAGTAGAGATCAAAAGTAACAACGAGAATTAGAAAATTACCACTTTAGGCACAATGTCATTAAAAGCAAATAATATTATTCTGATACGAAACGAAACAAACGAGCTTTACAAAACGCAACATGAAGCTTACAAACAAACAAATCAATCAAACGATTGAAAATTAATTCTCTAATACATATTTCCGGTCAACACACAACGCCCAAAGATAAAACAGAAGAATGAAGAAAAGTGCGAAATGGAGGATAATATGGAATACAAAATAAATATGCAACAGAAGTATCTCCGCCGAATCTATTCTTGTCCCCGGGAAACCTGAAAAATTTCACCTTTACGTTTATAGATGGAAGCGAAAGGAGTACAGATCAAATGTAAAAACCAGAAGAAGAAAACTACCTCTTAATTCACAATGTCGTTGACTGGAAATAAATTTATTTGCACACGAAACTAAAGAAATTTCTAATAGACAAAGGAACTTCAACATTAGAAGAAAACAAAGAAATCAACATATTGAAAATTAATTTGCCTACTACACACATTCGACATAGAACACCCACACATACAAGAGAAAATTAAAAAACAACAAGAAATTTGAGAGAATAGAGAATACAGAGGAAACTTACCTAAGACCTATTTCCAATCAAACTTCTCTTGTCCCCGGTAAACCTGAAATTTCCACTCTTATGCCTATATAAGGTAGAGAAAAGAGTAGAGATCAAAAGTACCAACGAGAATTAGAAAATTATCACTTTAGGCACAATGTCATTAAAAGCAAATAATATTATTCTGATACGAAACGAAACAAACGAGCTTTACAAAACGCAACATGAAGCTTAAAAACAAACAAATCAATCAAACGATTGGAAATTAATTCTCTAATACATATTTCCTGTCAACACACAACGCCCAAAGATAAAACAGAAGAATAAAGAAAACTGCGAAATGGAGGATAATAGGGAATACGAAATAAACATACAATAGAAGTATCTCCGCCGAATCTATTCTTGTCCCCGGGAAACCTGAAAAATTTCACCTTTACATTAATAGATGGAAGCGAAAGGAGTAGAGATCAAATGTAATAACCAGAAGAAGAAAACTACCTCTTAATTCACAATGTCGTTGAATGGAAGTAAATTATTTGCACACGAAACTAAAGAAATTTGTAATAGACAACAGAATATCAACATTAGAAGAAAACAAAGAAATCCACATATTAAAAATTAATTTTCCTACTACACACACATTCGACATATACCACCCACACATATAAGAGAAAATTAAAGAACAGCGAGAAATTTTAGACAATAGGGAATATGGAGGAAACTTACCTAAGACCTATTTCCAATCAAACTTCTCTTGTCCCCGGTAAACCTGAAAATTCCACTCTTACGCCTATAGAAGGTAGAGAAAAGAGTAGAGATCAAAAGTAACAACGAGAATTAGAAAAATACCACTTTAGGCACAATGTCATTAAAAGCAAAAAATATTATTCTGATACGAAACGAAAGAAACGAGCATTACGAAACGCAATATGAAGCTTACAAACAAACAGATAAATCAAACGATTGAAAATTAATTCTCTAATACATATTTCCAGTCAACAAAAAACGCCCAAAGATAAAACAGAAGAATGAAGAAAAGTGCGAAATGGAGGATAATAGGGAATACGAAATAAACATACAGCAGAAGTATCTCCGACGAATCCATTCTTGTCCTCGGGGAACCTGATAAATTCCACCCTTACGTTAATAGATGGTAGCCAAAGGAGTAGAGGTCAAATGTAAAAACGAGAAGAAGAAAACTACCTCTTAATTCACAATGTCGTTGAATGGAAATAAATTTATTTGCACACGAAACTAAAGAAATTTCTACTAGACAATCAAACTTCAACATTAGAAGAAAACAAAGAAATCAACATATTGAAAATTAATTTTCCTACTACACACATTCGACATATAACACCCACATATACAAGAGAAAATTAAAGAACAGCGAGAAATTTGAGAGAATAGGGAATACGGAGGAAACTTACCTAAGACCTATTTCCAATCAAACTTCTATTGTCCCCGGTAAACCTGAAAATTCCACTCTTACGCCTATAGAAGGTAGAGAAAAGAGTAGAGATCAAAAGTAACAACGAGAATTAGAAAATTACAACTTTAGGCACAATGTCATTAAAAGCAAATAATATTATTCTGATACGAAACGAAAGAAACGAGCATTACAAAACGCAACATGAAGCTTACAAACAAACAAATATATCAAACGATTGAAAATTAATTCTCTAATACATATTTCCAGTCAACAAACAACGCCCAAAGATAAAACAGAAGAATGAAGAAAAGTGCGAAATGGAGGATAATGGGGAATACGAAATAAACATACAGCAGAACTATCTCCGATGAATCTATTCTTATCCTCGGGGAACCTAATAAATTTCACCCTGACGTTAATAGATGGTAGCGAAAGGAGTAGAGGTCAAATGTAAAAACGAGAAGAAGAAATCTACCTCTTAATTCACAATGTCGTTCAATGGAATTAAATTTATTGGCACACGAAACTAAAGAAATTTCTACTAGACAACGGAACATCAACATTAGAAGAAAACAAAGAAATCAACATATGGAAAATTAATTTTCCTACTAAACACACACATTCGACATATAAGACCCAAACATAAAAGAGAAAATTAAAGAGCACTGAGAAATTTGAGAGAAAAGGGAATACGGAGGAAACTTACCCAAGACCTATTTCCAATCAAACTTCTTGTCCCCAGTAAACCTGAAAATTCCACTCTTACGCCTATAGAAGGGAGAGAAAAGAGTAGAGATCAAAAGTAACAACGAGAATTAGAAGATTACCACCTTAGGCACAATGTCATTAAAAGCAAATAATATTATTTTGATACGAAACGAATGAAACCAGCATTACGAAACGCAACATGAAGCTTACAAACAAACAGATAAATCAAACGAATGAAAATTAATTCACTAATACATATTACCAGTCAACAAACGACGCCCAAAGAAAAAACAGAAGAATGAAGAAAAGTGCGAAATGGAGGATAATAGGGAATACGAAATAAACATACAATAGAATTATCTCCGACGAATCTATTCTTGTCCCCGGGAAACCCGATAAATTTCACCCTTATGTTTATAGATGGTAGCGAAAGGAGTAGAGATCAAATGTAATAACCAGAAGAAGAAAACTACCTCTTAATTCACAATGTCGTTGAATGGAAGTAAATTTATTTGCACATGAAACTAAAGAAATTTGTAATAGACAACGGAAGATCAACATTAGAAGAAAACAAAGAAATCAACATATTGAAAATTAATTTTCCTACTACACACACATTCGACTTATACCACCCACACATACAAGAGAAAATTAAAGAACAGCGAGAAATTTCACAGAATAGGGAATATGGAGGAAACTTACCTAAGACCTATTTCCAATCAAACTTCTCTTGTCCCCGATAAACCTGAAAGTTCCACTCTTACGCCTATATAAGGTAGAGAAAAGAGTAGAGATCAAAAGTAACAACGAGAATTAGAAAAATACCACTTTAGGCACAATGTCATTAAAAGCAAATAATATTTTTCTGATATGAAATGAAAGAAATGAGCATTACGAAACGCAACATGAAGCTTACAAAATAACAGATAAATCAAACGATTGAAAATTAATTCTCTAATACATATTTCTAGTCAACAAACAACGCCCAAAGATAAAACAGAAGAATGAAGAAAAGTGCGAAATTGAGGATAACAGGGAATACGAAATAAACATACAATAGAAGTATCTTCGACGAATCTATTCTTGTCCCCGAGGAACCTGATAAATTTCATCCTTACGTTAATAGATGGTAGCGAAAGGAGTAGAGGTCAAATGTAAAAACAACAAGAAGAAATCTACCTCTTAATTCACAACGTCGTTGAATGGAAATAATTTTATTTGCACACGAAACTAAAGAAATTTCTACTAGACAACGGAACATCAACATTAGAAGAAAACAAAGAAATCAACATATTGAAAATTAATTTTCCGACTAAACACACACATTCGACATATAACACCCAAACATACAAGAGAAAATTAAAGAGCACCGAGAAATTTTAGAAAATAGGGAATACGGAGGAAACTTACCCAAGACCTATTTCCACCCAAACTTCTCGTCCCCGGTAAACCAGAAAATTCCACTCTTACGCCTATAGAAGGGAGAGAAAAGAGTAGAGATCAAAAGTAACAACGAGAATTAGAAAAATACCACTTTAGGCACAATGTCATTAAAAGCAAATAATATTTTTCTGATACGAAATGAAAGAAATGAGCATTACGAAACGCAACATGAAGCTTACAAACAAACAGATAAATCAAACAATTGAAAATTAATTCTCTAATACATATTTCTAGTCAACAAACAACGCCCAAAGATAAAACAGAAGAATGAAGAAAAGTGCGAAATGGAGGATAACAGGGAATACGAAATAAACATACAATAGAAGTATCTTCGACGAATCTATTCTTGTCCTCGAGGAACCTGATAAATTTCACCCTTACGTTAATAGATGGTAGCGAAAGGAGTAGAGGTCAAATGTAAAAACAAGAAGAAATCTACCTCTTAATTCACAACGTTGTTGAATGGAAATAATTTTATTTGCACACGAAACTAAAGAAATTTCTACTAGACAACGGAACATCAACATTAGAAGAAAACAAAGAAATCAACATATTGAAAATTAATTTTCCGACTAAACACACACATTCGACATATAACACCCAAACATACAAGGGAAAATTAAAGAGCACCGAGAAATTTTAGAAAATAGGGAATACGGAGGAAACTTACCAAAGACCTATTTCCACCCAAACTTCTCGTCCCCGGTAAACCTGAAAATTCCACTCTTACGCCTATAGAAGGGAGAGAAAAGAGTAGAGATCAAAAGTAACAACGAGAATTAGAAAATTACCACTTTAGGCACAATGTGATTAAAAGCAAATAATATTATTCTGATACGAAATGAAAGAAACGAGCATTACGAAACGCAACATGAAGCTTACAAACAAACAGATAAATCAAACGATTTAAAATTAATTCTCTAATACATATTTCTAGTCAACAAACAACGCCCAAAGATAAAATAGAAGAATGAAGAAAAGTGTGAAATAGAGGATAATAGGGAATACGAAATAAACATACAGCAGAAGTATCTCCGACGAATCTATTCTTGTCCCCGGAGAACCTGATAAATTTCACCCTTACGTTAATAGATGGTAGCGAAAGAAGTAGAGGTGAAATGTAAAAACAAGAAGAAGAAATCTACCTCTTAATTCACAATGTCGTTGAATGGAAATAATTTTATTTGCACACGAAACTAAAGAAATTTCTACTAGACAACGGAACATCAACATTCGAACAAAACAAAGAAATCAACATATTGAAAATTAATTTTCCTACTAAACACACACATTTGACATATAACACCCAAAAATAGAAGAGAAAATTAAAGAGCACCGAGAAATTTGAGAGAATCGGGAATACGGAGGAAACTTACCCAAGACCTATTTCCAATCAAACTTCTCGTCCCCGGTAAACCTGAAAATTCCACTCTTACGCCTATAGAAGGGAGAGAAAAGAGTAGAGATCAAAAGTAACAACGAGAATTAGAAAATTACCACTTAAGGCACAATGTCATTAAAAGCAAATAATATTATTCTGATACGAAACGAAAGAAACGAGCATTACGAAACGCAATATGAAGCTTACAAACAAACAGATAAATCAAATGATTGAAAATTAATTCTTTAATACATATTTCCAGTCTACAAACAACGCCCAAAGATAAAACAGAAGAATGAAGAAAACTGCGAAATAGAGGATAATAGGGAATACGAAATAAACATACAACAGAAATATCTCCGATGAATCTATTCTTGTCCCCGGGGAACTTGATAAATTTCACCCTTACGTTAATAGATGGTAGCGAAAGGAGTAGAGGTCAAATGTAAAAACGAGAAGAAGAAAACTACCTCTTGATTCCCAATGTCGTTGAATGGAAATAAATTTATTCGCACACGAATCTAAAGAAATTTCTAATAATCAACGGAACATCAACGTTAGAACAAAACACAGATAGCAACATATTGAAAATTAATTTTCGTACTATACACACACATTCGACATATATCACCCAAACATACAAGAGAAAATAAAAGAACACCGAGAAATTTGAGAGAATAGGGAATACGGAGGAAACTTACCCAAGACTTATTTCCAATCAAACTTCTCTAGTCCCCGATAAACCTGAAAGTTCCACTCTTACGCCTATATATGGTAGAGAAAATAGTAGAGATCAGAAGTAACAACGAGAATTAGAAAAATACCACTTTAGGCACAATGTCATTAAAAACAAATAATATTTTTCTGGTATGAAATGAAAGAAAGGAGCATTACGAAACGCAACATGAAGCTTACAAACAAACAGATAAATCAAACGATTGAAAATTAATTCTCTAATACATATTTCTAGTCAACAAATAACGCCCAAAGATAAAACAGAAGAATGAAGAAAAGTGCGAAATGGAGGATAATAGGGAATACGAAATAAACATACAATAGAAGTATCTTCGACGAATCTATTCTTGTCCCCGAGGAACCTGATAAATTTCACCCTTACCTTAATAGATGCTAGCGAAAGGAGTAGAGGTCAAATGTAAAAACAAGAAGAAGAAAACTACCTCTTAATTCACAATGTCGTTGAATGGAAGTAAATTTATTTGCACACGAAACTAAAGAAATTTGTAATATACAACGGAACATGAACATTAGAAGAAAACAAATAAATCAACATATTGAAAATTAATTTTCCTACTATACACACACATTCGATATATAACACCCAAACATACAGAAAATTAAAGAACAGCGAGAAATTTTGAGAGAATAGGAAATACGGAGGAAACTTACCTAAGACCTATTTCCAATCAAACTTCTCTTGTCCTCGGTAAACCCGAAAATTCCACTCTTACGCCTATAGTAGATAGAGAAAGGAGTAGAGATCAAAAGTAATAACGAGAATTAGAAAATTACCACTTTAGGCACAATGTCATTAAAAGCAAATAATATTATTCTGATACGAAACGAAAGAAACGAGCATTACAAAACGCAACATGAAGCTTACAAACAAACAAATAAATCAAACGATTGAAAATTAACTCACTAATACATATTTCCAGTCAACAAACGACGGCCAAAGATAACACAGAAGAATGAAGAAAAGTGCGAAATGGAGGATAATAGGGAATACGAAATAAACATACAACAGAAGTATCTCCGACGAATCTATACTTGTCCCCGGGAAACCTGAAAAATTTCACTCTTACGTTCATAGATGGTAGCGAAAGTAGTAGAGGTCAAATGTAAAAGGAGAAGAAGAAATCTACCTCTTAATTCACAATGTCGTTGAATGGAAATAATTTTATTCGCACACGAAACTAAAGAAATTTCTACTAGACAACGGAACATCAACATTAGAGCAAAACAAAGAAATCAACATATTGAAAATTAATTTTCCTACTACACGCACATTCGACATATAACACCCAGACAAACAAGAGAAAATTAAAGAACAGCTAGAAATTTTAGAGAATAGGGAATACGGAGGAAACTTACCCAAGACCTATTTCCAATCAAACTTCTCGTCCCCAGTAAACCTGAAAATTCCACTCTTGCACCTATAGAAGGGAGAGAAAAGAGTAGAGATCAAAAGTAACAACGAGAATTAGAAAATTACAACTTTAGGCACAGTGTCATTAAAAGCAAATAATATTATTCTGGTACGCAATGAAAGAAACGAGCATTACGAAACGCAATATGAAGCTTACAAACAAACAGATAAATCAAATGATTGAAAATTAATTCTTTAATACATATTTCCAGTCAACAAAAAACGCCCAAAGAAAAAACAGAAGAATGAAGAAAAGTGCGAAATTGAGGATAATAGGGAATACGAAATAAACATACAGTAGAAGTATCTCCGACGAATCTATTCTTGTCCTCAGGGAACCTGACAAATTTCACCCTTACGTTAATAGATGGTAGCGAAAGGAGTAGAGGTCAAATGTAAAAACAAGAAGTAGAAAACTACCTCTTAATTCACAATTTCGTTGAATGGAAATAAATTTATTTGCACACGAAACTAAAGAAATTTCTAATAGACAACGGAACATCAACATTAGAAGAAAACAAAGAAATCAACTTATTGAAAATTAATTTTCCTACTACACGCACATTCGACATATAACACCCAGACAAACAAGAGAAAATTAAAGAACAGCTAGAAATTTTAAAGAATAGGGAATACGGAGGAAACTTACCCAAGACCTATTTCCAATCAAACTTCTCGTCCCCAGTAAACCTGAAAATTCCACTCTTGCACCTATAGAAGGGAGAGAAAAGAGTAGAGATCAAAAGTAACAACGAGAATTAGAAAATTACAACTTTAGGCACAGTGTCATTAAAAGCAAATAATATTATTCTGGTACGCAATGAAAGAAACGAGCATTACGAAACGCAATATGAAGCTTACAAACAAACAGATAAATCAAATGATTGAAAATTAATTCTTTAATACATATTTCCAGTCAACAAAAAAGGCCCAAAGAAAAAACAGAAGAATGAAGAAAAGTGCGAAATTGAGGATAATAGGGAATACGAAATAAACATACAGTAGAAGTATCTCCGACGAATCTATTCTTGTCCTCAGGGAACCTGACAAATTTCACCCTTACGTTAATAGATGGTAGCGAAAGGAGTAGAGGTCAAATGTAAAAACAAGAAGTAGAAAACTACCTCTTAATTCACAATTTCGTTGAATGGAAATAAATTTATTTGCACACGAAACTAAAGAAATTTCTAATAGACAACGGAACATCAACATTAGAAGAAAACAAAGAAATCAACTTATTGAAAATTAATTTTCCTACTACACGCACATTCGACATATAACACCCAGACAAACAAGAGAAAATTAAAGAACAGCTAGAAATTTTAGAGAATAGGGAATACGAAGGAAACTTACCCAAGACCTATTTCCAATCAAACTTCTCGTCCCGGTAAACCTGAAAATTCCACTCTTGCACCTATAGAAGGGAGAGAAAAGAATAGAGATCAAAAGTAACAACGAGAATTAGAAAATTACAACTTTAGGC
>JAJJMG010032671.1:0-22622 GCA_022058835.1 Vitis aestivalis var. linsecomii x Vitis rupestris
AAGGCTCATTGGCCTTTTATAAGGTGTCCCAACACTATTAAAATGAGGTCAAAGGTACCAAGTCTAAATTTTCCTAAGTCAAGAGGGAAATAGTTTTTCATCTTATAATCAGAACCTATTGTGCACAGTGTGTGAGTAGCTTAAAGTGGAAGAACTAAGGTTGAATTCAATATAAGTTTCAACAATTCATCAACTTTAGTAAGCATAATACAAAATCTAAGTCAAGTAAAAAGACAAAAATTGAATTTCTCTCATTTCATTTTGAGAATTTTTCCTTAATAACCATGGAGAGTAAAATAAAAACTTTAAAAATTTTTAAAATTAAGCAAAAAGCAACTAAATTACCAAAATAACTTAGCATTAATAACAACACTTCCTTCCTCAACTCTTCCCCCAACCAAGCTGAACATTGTCCTCAATGTAGCATAAGCGATTGAAATTACAGGGAGGAAGTGGTAGCTCCTGAGTGATATGAAGTTCGAGTAGACTAGGAAAAACCACATGTTTCAAAAACAATAAAAAATATGAGTAGAGGAATTAAAATAAAAGAATGCAAGAGTACTCAAAAAATGATAGATTTGTATTACTTCATGAAAGTACACTATAAAGTAAAACAAGTAATACAACCAATCCCAATATATAAAACATCAAAAGCATGGGATTACAAGTTCTACTATAATAAAGAAAATACAGAAAGAAAACTATGCAAATGATCATATAGTGGTAGGAGGATCATGTGGAGATGATGGCTTGGCTGTTGAGGTCGGAATGCTCGGGATAGATGCCTCTGTCTCTCCTATAGTCAACTCCTCAGGGGGCATAATCTGCTCTATGAGAGGAGGGGCCTGTGATGGATCTGTGGGCTCTGATGGGATAGGAATACCCAGGTGGTGCTGTATCTGCCTCAGGATGGCAGTATGTGATTCGTTCCCAATTAGTGTCTCAGTTGATTCACGTTCTCTCAATGGTCCCTGACAGTGGTGCCATTTGATACGTGTCCAGCTGGTGTCCCTTGATTGTGGTCCTCATAAGGGAGTAATCAAAAAAATTTATAACCTATTACACCATGTACTAGGATAGCCTTAGCTAGCATAGCATAGTGGCTCTAGGGTCGTTCACTGGGATGAGTTTTCACTTCACAATTGATATTACTTCAAAGATGAATTAGTGCCTTTTCATTTCAAGGTTAGCTTTAAAAGAAAACATAAAGATGTTTGAGTAAAAAAAAGTTTGGTTTTAAGCTAACCAAAAATAGTAGTAACTGATTTTAATTACAAAGAAAAGTGTTTCTTAGAGTTTAGATCACTATGCTCAGATTCCTTGTACAAAAAGGGAGTTTCGGTCACTTGTTTCTTTTCCTCGCATTAGAGAATTAACATATAGTTAATTCTCTAACCAGTGTGGTACAGATGCTTCCCCTTAATGGGTTCAAACACTAAATCCCTCTCACTGATGCATCTTGCAATGGCTCGTACCTCTCACCTAGCATTTGCCATCCAAGGTGATCCTTAACCTTGGATTACCCATCAAAAGCTCACAAGAGATAACTAATGGATGTCTCCTAAGAGTCCAAAAGCTTACCAAGTGTTGGCTATTCTAGAAAATCCTACCTTCAAACCACCTCCCAAAGGCTCACAAGAGATAAACTAGTGCATCTCAATGGACGGAGATCACTTGCCTTACCAAGTGTTGGCCTAGGTGAATTGAAGGCGTTTTAAGTTAACTAAAAAGATAAAAACCATTAACGGGTCACACTTTCTCTTCATTAAAAACTAAAACAACAAAACTTCCAATTTATGCATGAGGAAACTTACCCAGCTTTCTTCACTCCAAGAGATGAAGAGCCTAGCCTCTCATCCTTTGAGGAAAAATCCTCAGAGTTTGATTGGCTAGAAATAAGAAAAAGAACGAGAAAACAAAAATATATATGAAAAGCAGAGCAAGTGCTCTGTATTTTACTTTCTTTCAAAACTATACAAAGGATGCATCTGAGAACAAGCTCCCCGACTCCCTTCTTTAAAGAAAATTACAAACTATATATAAGAGGTTATTCACCCCTTTGTCCTTGCTTAAAGACTAAGGAATCTTATGATAGGTGGGTTACAAGGAGAGTTTGGGGATTTAGACATCAAATATCTAAAGCAAAAAATCTCAAAATGTCGGTCACAAATATCGGGAAGCTTCAGGAGAACACCGCGGCACTGTGCAAAATGGCTGCGAAATTTTCGCAGCAAAAGGACAACATTTTCGCAGCCATGCAACATTCTGCCTTCAGCTTGGAGTGATCTTCTTGCAATGGCTGTAACTCCTTCATTTCAACTCCGAATCATGCACCGTTTGAAGCATTGGATTTTTGACTTCCTGAGCTTCGAAACAAAATATAGCATACATAAATTGGACTTCAGAAATTGCTCCAAAAGTGGCTGAAATGACTGTCATCAAGAATGCTTCATGGTAGATTTCTCTTTGCTTCCCCTCTTTGCATTCCGTATTTGCTTATGGCAAAGGACTTTAAAGATTTGTTCCTTCATATTTCTGAGCTTTCCATTTGCTTTGCCATGGATTCCAAAGAACTCTCCTCAATCTTGGATTGCTTTGGTGATGAAAAATCTATCAAAACACCAAAACTTAACACAATTTGATTAGAATTGATTGGAAGGGTCCTTAACATGTTAATTGGGTTAAAAGGTAATAACTACTACTCAAACGTGTTTAAAAGAGTTAATTACAAGCTATAAAATAGCCTTTTTGAGTAGTAATCAGTATGCTGGGTTTGGGTGGCTATAATCTGCTCCTGATGGGCACGAAGAGCTGTCATCTGCTGAGTCAGGATGCTCTGAGAAGTGGTCAATGTCTGTAAAGTGTGACATAGGTCTCTGAACTCGGAAATGGATATGGCAATCCTAGACTCAGGTGGAGGAGAAGGCTCTGATGTAGATGGTATAACAGGCGGAGTCCCTGGTGTAGCAGGAGGAGCAGAGGGTGTAACCTCTGGTATAAGCTCTATACAGGACACTGCAGAGGCAAGTGCTCTCATGTCAGCTGGTATCTCAACCGGCTGTGGCTCCTCTCGCTGCTCTGGATATGGAATCTTTAGATGCTCTGGTCCAGTTGGGGCTCCTAGCTCTGCACCATATGCTGTCATACTCGTCCATTTGTCGAGAGTGAATATCTCTAGGAAAATGCGTCTGCGCTCAAGCTGAGGCTCATATGGATATCCCAAGTGCTCCAGGATCTGACATAGCAACCTTGGGAACAAAAGTGGAATGGCATCCGCTCTAAGCAGCTTCTTCCTATGGACCTTCTCTTCAAAGTACAGAAGAGCGGCCATAATGAGATGATGAGGGCCAAAGAAGAATCTATCAAATATCCTGAACAGTGCCTCTAGCAAAGCTCCTCTCCTCTACACCATATGCTGAAGTGGATAGATGTTATGTGATTACTACTCAAAAAGAGTTATTTTGTAGCTTGTAATTAACTCTTTTAGACACTTTTGAGTACTAGTTAGTACCTTTTAACTCAATTAGCATATTAAGTACCTTTGCAATCGTTTCTAATCAAATTGTGTAAGTTTTGGTGCTTTTGATAGTAATTTGATCAACAAAGCAATCCAAGATTAAGGAGAGTTCTATGGAATCCATGGCAAAGCAATTGGAAGCTCATTA
Organism: Vitis aestivalis var. linsecomii x Vitis rupestris; assembly: GCA_022058835.1. Lineage (NCBI taxonomy): Eukaryota > Viridiplantae > Streptophyta > Magnoliopsida > Vitales > Vitaceae > Vitis > Vitis aestivalis var. linsecomii x Vitis rupestris. The sequence goes on from JAJJMG010032671.1 coordinate 3,666, forward strand.
ACATGAAGAACCTAAGATTTGAAGCTTTATAGTCCTTTTCCATAAGCAAACCATGAATGCAAGGAGGGAAAGCAAAGAGAGAAATCTAACATGAAGAATTCAAGAGGACAGCAAGTGTTGGACACTTTTGGAGAACTTACTAGAGCCCATTTGATTCATACTATATGTTGTTTCGAAACTCAGGAAGTCAGCAATCCAACGCTTCAAACGGTACATGATTCTGAGCCGAAATGAAGAAGTTATAGCCATTGGAAGCCAATCACACCAAGTTGGAGGCCAATTTTGCAGGCTGCGAAATGGAGACCTTCAGCTTGCGAAATTTCGCAGCCATCTTGCATGCCTGCAAAATCCTCTTGAGTGCTTCCAGATATTTGCAACTAATAGTTTTAGATTTTTTTATTCAGATATTTGATGTTTAAATCCCCATTTTCTCCTTGTAATCCACCAATCATAGGATTCCTTAGTTATTAAGTAAGAACAAAGGGTGAATAACCTCATATATATTGTTTGTAATTTTCATTACACAAACATCTCTCGGGAGCTTGTTCTCAGAGACAACTTTTTGTATAGTTTTGAAGGAAGTAAAATACAGAGCTTTGCTTTGCCTTACCTACTCATTTTGATTGTATTTTTCTTACCAGCCAAACAAGCTATGAGGATGTTTCCTCGAAGGATGAGTGGCTAGACTTTATGTTTCTTGGAGTTAAGGTAGCTGGGTAAGGTCCCGAGTGCAAGAATTGGTAGTTTTGTTGTTTCAACAATTAATGAAGAGAAAGTGTGACCCGTTAATGGTTTCTATGTTTTTAGTTAACTTAAAACGCCGTTAATTCACCTAGGCCAACACTTGGTAAGGCAAGTGAACTCCATCTATTGAGATGCACTAGTTTACCTCTTGCGAGCCTTTGGGAGGTGACTTGAAGGTAATATTTTCTAGAATTGCTAACACTTGGTAAGCTTTTGGACTCTAAGGAGACATCCATTAGTTATCTCTTGCGAGCTTGAGAAGGGAAGTCCAAGGTTAATGATCACCTTGAATGGTAAATGCTAGGTGAGAGGCACGAGCCATTGCAAGTTGCATCAGTGAGAGGGATTTAGTGTTTTGATTACTACTCAAAAAGTGCTATTTTATAGCTTGTAATTAACTCTTTTAAACACTTTTGAGTAGTAGTTATTACCTTTTAACCCAATTAACATATTAAGGACCTTTGCAATCATTTCTAATCACTTTGTGTAAGTTTTGGTGTTTTTGTTAGTAAATTGATCACCAAAGCAATCCGAGATTGAGGAGAGTTCTTTGGAATCCATGGCAAACAATGGAAAGCTCAGAAACATGAAGAACTGAAGCTTTGAAGTCCTTTTCCATAAGCAAATCCGGAATGCAAGGAGGGGAAGCAAAGAGAAATCTAACATGAAGCATTCTTGATGACAGTCATGTCAGCCACTTTTGGAGCACTTTCTAGAGTTCAATTTATGCATGCTATATGTCGTTTTGAAGCACAGGAAGTCAACAATCCAATGCTTCAAACGGTTCATGATTCGGAGTTAAAATGAAAGAGTTACAGCCATTGCAAGAAGATCACTCCAAGCTGAAGGCAGAATGTTACACGGCTGCAAAATCAGCCTTTGGCTGCGAAAATGTTGTCCTTTTGTTGCGAAAATTTAGCAGCCATTTTGCACAGAGCAACGGAATTTCTCCTGAAGCTTCCCGATATTTGCGACCGACGTTTTGAGATTTTTTGCTTTAGATATTTGATGTCTAAATCCCCAAACTCTCCTTGTAACCCACCTACCATAGGATTCCTTAGTTTTTAAGTAAGAACAAAGGGTGAATAACCTCTTATATATAGTTGTAATTTTCTTTACAAAAGGAGAGGAGTCGGGAGCTTGTTTTCGGACGCATCCTTTGTACAGTTTTGCAAGAAATATATTTTACAGAGCACTTGCTCTATTTTTCCTATATATATTTTTGTTTTTGTTTTCTCGTTATTTTTCTTTCTAGCCAATCAAACTCTAAGGATTTTTCCTCAGAGGATGAGAGGCTAGGCTCTTCGTCTCTTAGAGTGAAGAAAGCCGGGTAAGTTTCCTCATGCATAAATTGGAAGTTTTGTTGTTTTAGTTTTTAATGAAGAGAGAGTGTGACCCGTTAATGGTTTTTATCTTTTTAGTTAACTTAAAACGCCTTTAAATCACCTGGGCCAACACTTGGTAAGGCAAGTGATCTCCGTCCATTGAGATGCACTAGTTTATCTCTTGTGAGCCTTTGGGAGGTGGTTTGAAAGTAGGATTTTCTAGAATAGCCAACACTTGGTAAGCTTTTGGACTCCAAGGAGACATCCATTAGTTATCTCTTGCGAGCTTTTGATGGGTAATCCAAGGTTAAAGATCACCTTGAATGGCAAATGCTAGGTGAGAGGCACGAGCCATTGCAAGATGCATCGGTGAGAGGGATTTAGTGTTTAAACCCATTAAGGGGAAGCATCTGTACCACACCGATTAGAGAATTAACTATATGTTAATTCTTTAATGCGAGGAAAAGGAACAAGTAACCGGAACTCCCTTTTTGTATGAGGGACCTGAGCCTAGTGATCTAAACTCCAAGAAACACTTTTCTTTGTAATTAAAATCAGTTACTATTTTTGGTTAGTTTAAAACCAAACCTTTTTCATTCAAACATCTTTATATTTTCTTTTAAAGTTGGCTTCAATTCACCAAGTCCCAATTGCTTGTAGACAGAGTATGGTAGCAAATTCACACTTGCTCCCAAGTCTAACAAAGCTTTCTCTACTACCTTTCCCCCAATCATGACTGAAATAGTAGGACATCCCGGATCTTTGTACTTCAAAGGAGACTTGCATTGTATGATAGCACTTACTTGCTCAGTCAAGAAGGCTTTCTTATTCACATTCAACCCTCTTTTGATAGTACACAAGTCTTTTAAGAATTTTGCATATGTTGGAACTTGTTTAATCATATCTAGCAATGGAATATTGACTTTCACTTGTCTCAATACTTCAAGAATTTCTGATGCATTTCTAATCCCCTTTTTCCCATGCAAAGCTTGAGGAAAAGGTGGAGGTGTGTGTTTCTTCATCATTTCTTCCTTAATAAGAACTTTCTCCAGATTTGCATTCACTATTGAATCATGGTCCTCTTTCCCTTCACTGATATCTTTCTTATTTCCTTTGATTTCCTTCCTCTTCTCTGTCTCTTCTTCTTCTTCCTCTTCAACATGTGGCTTGGGTGTTGGCAACTCAACCTTAGAGTGATCAAGGCTTTGACATCTCTCACCTATGAGGACTCTCCCTCATGAGTTTCCACTTCATGGATACCCTTGGGGTTTTGGTGAGGTTGAGAAGGAAATCTACCCTTCTCTTGCTGTGTGTTCAAGTTAGTGAGCCTTGAGATTGAGTATTGGAGATTATCTATCTTATGAGATAAGTCATTTTGCATCCCATCCATCCTTTTATTCAATGTATTCTCTACACTGTCAATTCTTTAACTGAGTTGAGCATTGATGGATTTTTGGTCTCCAATAAAATCTCCCACAACCTTGCTTAGATTTACTATTGCTTGTTCAAGATTTGAAGCTTGTTGAGATGGTTGAGCTGGCTGTGCATACTGAGGTGCTCTTGGCTTCCAAGAAAAATTTGGATGGTTCCTCCAACTTGAGTTGTAAGTATTTCCATACGAAGCATTGTTGTTGGGCTTGAATTGTCCAATAACATTTGCTTGTTCTCCAAAAATTTCCCTAGCAGCTGGAATTGTAGGGCACTCCTTCACCAAGTGCTCATAGGATTGACAAATAGGACATGGCTTGACTTGCACTGGTGTTTCAGCAACAACTTGTACTTCATGTATCTTTTTCAGTTCTAGCTCCTCCAATCTTCTTGTCATAGCTGCAAACTTTGCCTTTATATTAACATCTTCATTCAAGGTGTACATCCCAGCCTTAGCATTGAAAGCATTCGGTTGAGACTTCATCTTCCCCACTTCTCCTTTGTTCGATTCATCCCATTCCCTTGAAACTTCAGCCACATAACTCAAGAAATCCATAGCTTCCTCTGGATTCTTACTCATGAAATCTCCTCCACACATTGTCTCGAGGAGTTGCTTCATTGAGGAAGACATCCCATCATAGAAATAACTCACCAATAGACATGTATCAAAACCATGGTGAGGACAAGCATTGATGGCTTCCATGTATCTTTCCCAACACTCATAGAATTTCTCATTCTCTTTAGCTGAGAAGTTTGAAATTTGCCTTTTCAAGCCATTTGTTATGTGAGTAGGGAAAAATTTCTTGAGGAATTCAGCTTGTTAATCAGTCCAAGTACGGATACTCCTTGGCCTTAAAGAATTAAGCCAAATCTTGGCCTTATCCTTTAAAGTAAAAGGAAATAGCTTAGGCCTCATCAAGTCGATTGAAGCTCCTCCTTCTTGGAATGTATTACAAACATCTTCAAATTCCTTGATATGTGCATAGGGATTCTCACTTTCCATCCCATGTAAAGTTGGTAGAAGTGGAACAATATGTAGTCTGATCACTAGCTGCTCTGTAGGGGGCACTATACATGCTAGTGCACTCATACGAGGTGGATGCATGCGGTCCCTCATTGATCTAAAAGCATTGGGATTGTCCTGGTGACCATGGTGACTATGCTGATCTTCAGGTGTAGCTTCCATGATATTCAAGCTCAATTCTAATTCCTTGTTATGAGGTGTTTCCCGTTTCACAAGCCTTCCTCCACTATCTCGTATCCAATTTGGCATACACAACTAGTATTAACTGTAACTAAAACAAAAAGAAAAGAAAACAAAAGAAAACAAAACTACAAAAAGACTAAGATTAACTTAAACTAAATTAAAAGATATGTTAGAGTATGAACAAGTAAAAGAAACAATTAACAGAGTTAGTAAAATGAAAGAAAAATCACCAAACATGTGATGAAAATCACAAGTACTCTAAAATAATATCACTGTGAAGTTGGCAGTTTCCCTGGTAGCGGCGCCATTTGATTGCGTGCCCAGCTGGTGTACCTTGATTTTGGTCCTCAGATAGGAATAATCAACAAAATTTATAACCTATATTACCATGTGCTAGGATAGCCTCAGCTAGTATAGCATAGTGGCTCTAGGATCGTTCACTAGGAAGGGTTTTCAAATTACAACTGATAATAATTCAAAGTTGAATTGATGGTTTTTCATTTCAAGGTTAGCTTCAAAAGAAAACATAACTTTGATTTAAAAAGGATTGGTTTTAAGCTAACTAAAATAAAGTAATGGGAATTACTTATAAAGAAAAGTGTTTCTTGGAGTTTTAGGATCACTGGGATCAGGGTCCTTATGCAAAAACAGAGCTCCGGTCACTTGAATCTTTTCCTCGCATTAGAGAATTAACATATAGTTGTTTCTCTAATCGGTGTTGTATAGATGCTTCCCTTTTATGGATTCAAACGCTAAATTCCTCTCACTGATGCATCTTGTAATGGCTCGTGCCTCTCACTTCGCATTCACCATTCAAGATGATCATTAACCTTGGACTTCCCTTCTCAAGCTCGCAAGAGATAACTAATGGATGTCTCGTTAGAGTCCAAAAGCTTACCAAGTGTTGGCAATTCTAGAAAATCCTACCTTCAAGTCACCTCCCAAAGGCTCGCAAGAGGTAAACTAGTGCATCTCAATGAACGGAGATCACTTGCCTTACCAAGTGTTGGCCCAAGTGAATTAAAGGCGTTTTAAGTTAACTAAAAACATAGAAACCATTAATGGGTCACACTTTCTCTTCATTAACAGCTGAAACAACAAAACTACCAGTTCTTGCATTCGAGACCTTACCCGGCTACCTTAACTTCAAGAGACAAAAAGTCCAGGCACTTATTCTCTGAGGAAACCTCCTCAGAGCTTGTTTGGCTAGTAAGAAAAATACAATCAAAATGAGTAGGTAAGGCAGAGAAAAGCTCTGTATTTTACTTCCTTCAAAACTATACAAAAAATTGCCTCTAAGAACAAGCTCTCGAGAGATATATTTGTAATGAAAATTACAAAACAACATATATGAGGTTATTCACCCCTTTGTTCTTACTTAATAACTAAGGAATCCTATGATTGATGGGTTATAAGGAGAAAATGGGGATTTAAATATCAAATATCTGAAGAAAAAATCTAAAGCCTACGTTGATTTATGTCATCCCTAGGCCTACGTTGTTCATAGCATCTAAAGCCCTAAGCTTATAACCTGGGGTCATTCATGTCAACCATATACCTGACCTATTTATATCATCTAAAGCCCTAAGATCACAACCTTGAGTAGTGTATGTCCTCTATAGCCATGAGTTGTTCATAACATTTAGTGCCTTAAGTTCAAAACCAAGAATCGTTCATATCCTCTAAAGCTATGAGTTGTTCATAGCATCTAGAGCCCTAAGCTCACAACACCACGTCATTTATGTCATCCACATCCCTGAACTATTCATAGCTTCTAGAGTCTTCAACTCATGACTTGGAGTTGTTCAGGTCATCCACAGCCTTGAGCTATTCCTAACATCTAGAGCACTGAGCTCACAACCTTGAGACGTTCATGTCATCCATAGTCGAGAGTTGTTCATAGCATCTAGAGCCCTAAGCTCACGACCATGAGTCATTTATGTCATCCAAAACCCTTAGTTGTTCATAACATTTGGAGCCTTCTCCTCATGACCAAGAATCGTTCATATCACCCAAAGCCCTAAGTTGTTCATAGCATCTAAAGGCCTGAGCTTATGGGATCCCGAGTTGTTCATATCATCCACAACTCTAAGTTATTCATAGCATCTAGAGCCTTGAGCTTACAACATAGAGTTATTCATATCATCCACATTCTTGAACTGTTCATAGCATCTGGAGCCCTTAACTCACGAGCTAGCGTCATTCATGTCAACCATAACCCTAAGTTGTTCATAACATCTAGAGTGTTGAGCTCACAACCCAAAGTTGTTCATGCCATCTAGAGCCCTAAGCTATTCTTAACATCTAAAGTCTAAAGCTCATGATCTTGAGTCATTCATCTTATCCACAACCTTAAGTTATTCATAGAGCTCATGACTTGGAGTTGTTCATGTTTACACAACCTTGAGCTATTCATAGAATCTAAAGGCCTAAGCTCACTGATTACTACTTAAAAAGTGATATTTTATAGCTTGTAATTAACTCTTTTAAACATTTTTGAGTAGTAGTTATTACCTTTTAACTCAATTGGCATGTTGAGGACCCTTGCAATCGTTTCTAATCAAATTGTGTTAAGTTTTGGTGTTTTTAATAGCTTTTTTTTTTATCACCAAAGCAATCTAAGATTGAGGGAGAGCTTTGTATAATCCATGGAAAAGCAAATGGAAGCTCATTTGCATGAAGAAACCAAGATTTGAAGCTTTGTAGTCCTTTTCCAAAAGCAAATCAAGAATGCAAGGAAGAAAAACAAAGAGAGGAATCTAACATGAAAAAATTCAAGAGCACAGCAGCTATAGGACGTATTTTGAGCACTTCCTAGAGTCCATTTTATGCATACTATATATCGTTTCGAAGCTTGGGAAGTCACGAGTCCAAATTTTCAAATAGTGTGTGAATTAGAGCTGAAAAAAAGAAGTTATGGCCATTGGAAGACAACTGCACCAAGTTGAGCGAAAATTTCGCAGTTGCGAAATCAACTACGAAATCAACCTTTCCTTGCGAAACCACCTGCAAGCACACCTGTGCCACTTCGTAAGTTGAAATTCCATCTTCATAGCTATGAACCAAGGTGCAAAATCATCTCCAAGTTTCGAACCAAGTTACGAAATCATCTCCAAGTTGTGAATGAAGTTACGAAATCACCTCCAAGTTGCAAAATCAACCTTTTTCTTGTGAAATGGACAATTCAACTTGCAAAATTCACCTGTGTAATCTCAGATATTTGTAATCGACTCAGTTAGATTTTTTCTCAAGATATTTTATGTAAATTTCTATTTTCTCCTTGTAATCAACTAAAGATATTATCTAGATATTTCTTAGAAAATATCTTCTTTATATATCTTTGAACCAATGTAAAAAAATATATGTAATCCACGAGAGGAGGATCATAGTAAGAAATATATTTTACAGAGCACTTGCTCTGCTTTTCCTTCATATTTTTGTTTTCACGTTATTTTTATTTCTAGCAAATCAAACTCTGAGGATGTTTCCTCAGAGGATGAGTGGCTAGGCTCTTTGTCTCTTGGAGTGAAGAAAGTTGGGTAAGTTTTCGAATGCAAAAATTGGAAGTTTTGTTGTTTCAAGTTTTTAATGAAGAGAAAGTGTGACCTGTTAATGGTTTCTATGTTTTTAGTTAACTTAAAGCGCCTTTAAATCACCTGGGCCAACACTTGGTAAGGCAAGTGATCTCCATCCATTGAGATGCACTAGTTTATCTCTTGCGAGCCTTTGGGAGGTGGTTTAAAGGTAGGATTTTCTAGAATAGCCAACACTTGGTAAGCTTTTGGACTCCAAGGAGACATCCATTAGTTATATCTTACAAACTTTTGACGGATAATCCAAGGTTAAAGATCACCTTGAATGGCCAATACTAGGTGAGAGGTATGAACCATTGCAAGATGCATCAATGAGAGGGATTCAGTGTTTGAACCCATTAAGGGGAAGCATTTGTACCACACCAGTTCGGGAAATAACTATATGTTAAATCCCCAATGCGAGGAAAAGATTCAAGTGACCGGAACTCCCTTTTTGTATAAGGAACCTGAGCCTAGTGATCTGAAACTCCAAGAAAGACTTTTCTTTGTAAGTAATTTCAGTTATTTTATTACTGGTTAGTTTAAAACCAAACCTTTTTTACTCAAACATCTTTATGTTTTCTTTGAAAGCTAACCTTGAAATGAAAAAGCACCAATTCATCTTTGAATTAATATAAATTGTGAAGTGAAAACCCATCCCAGTGAACGATCCTATAGCCACTATGCTATGCTAGCTGAGGCTATCCTAGTACATGGTGAAATAGGTTATAAATTTTGTTGATTACTCTCGTCTGAGGACCAAAATCAAGGTACACCAGTTGATTGGGCACCAATCAATAGGACATACACTAGCTAGGCACGAAATCAAATGGCACCGTTGCCGAGGACCATTGAGAGGACAAGAATCAACTGGTACACCAATTGGGAACGAATCACTCATCGGATCCCGAGTCATTCATATCATCCACAACTCTGAGCTATTCATAGCATCAAGAGCCCTGAGTTGTTCATAGAAACCTGAGCCCTAAGCTCATGACCTTCAATCATTCATGTCATTGACAACCCTTAGTTGTTTATAAGATTTAGAGCCTTGGGCTCATGGCTAAGAATCATTCATATCATCAACAACCATAAGCTATTCATAGCACCCAGAGGCTTGAGATTTTGGGATCTCAAGTCATTCATATCATCCACAACCCTGAGCAATTTATAGCATCCAAAACCATGAGTTCACGACATACATATTTACCATAACCTTGAGCTGTTCATAGCATCTAGAGCCCTAAGCTCATGACCTGGATTCGTTCCTATCATCTACAAGTCTGATTTGTTCATAATATCTAGAGCCCTAAGCTCACATTCTTGAGTTGTTCATGTCATCCACAACTCCAAGTTGTTCATAATATTTAGTGTCATAGGCTCATGACCAAAAATCGTTCATATCATCCTTAGCCTTGAGTTGTTCAAAGCATCTAGAGACCATAGCTCATAGGATCCTAAGTCGTTAATATCATCCACAACTCTATGTTGTTCATAACATCTAGAGCCCTGAGCTTACGACATAGAGTCATTCCTGTCAATCACAACCCTAAGTTGTTCATAGCATGAAGAGCCCTAAGTTGATGACCTTGAGTCATTCATGTCATTCATAACCCTCACTAGCTCATAAAATTTAGAGCCTTAGGCTTACGACTAAGAATCATTCATATCATCCAAAACCCTAAGCTATTCATAACTCTTAAAGGCTTGAGTTCACAGGATTCTGAGTCATTCATACGGTCCTCAAACTTAAGCTATTCATAGATTTTAGAGCCATGAGCTCAAGACACAGAGCAACTCATATCATCCACAGGCTTGAGATGTTGATAGCATCTAGAGCCTTGAGTTGAAGATTCAAAGTCATTCATATCAACCTTAAACAGTATCTGCTCATAGCATTTAGTACCCCGAGCTCACAACCTTGAGTCGTTCATGTCATCCACAGTCCTCAGCTATTCATAAGATTTAGAGCCTTGGGCTCATGACCAAGAATCGTTCATATCATCCACAACCATGACATGTTCATAGCATCCAAAGCCCTTAGCTCACGACTTAAACTAGCTCATGTCCTCCACAAGCCTGAGTTGTTCATAGCATCTAAAGCTATGAACTCATGACCCAAAGTTGTTCATGTCATTGACAACCCTGAGTTGTTCATAGCATCTAAAGCACGGAGCTCATAACTCGGAGTCATTCATGTCAACCACTACCTTGAGTTGGTCATAGCATTTAGAGCCCTAAGCTAACGACTCGAAGTTTTTCATGTCATCCATAATCCTAAGCTATTCATAACATCTAGAGAATTAGGATCATAACCATGAATCATTCATATCATCCACATCCTTGAGCTATTCATAGAACCTAGAGCTTAGAACTCAAGACTCAGAGTCATTCATGTTAACCATAAGCCTTAGCTATTCATAATATCTAGAACCCTCAGCTCGGAGGATCTCGAGTCATTCATATCATACACAAAGCTAAGTTGTTCATAGCATGCAGTGCCTTGAGCTCACATCTTGAAGTAGCTCATGTAGTCTAGTGCCTTGATTTATTAATAGCATGTTAAGCCCTAAGATCATAACCCGAAGTCGTTCATGTCAACCACAACTTTGATTTGTTCATAATATCTAGAACATTGAGCTCACGAGTCGGAGTCATTGATGTCATCCATAGCTATAAGCTCATGATGCAGAATCATTGATATCATTTACAACCTTGAGTTTTTCATAACATGTAAAGGTTTAAGCTCATGACCTAGAGTTGTTTATGTCAACAACAACCTTGAGTTGTTCATAGTCTGTAGAGCCTTCAGCTCACAACCAAGAGTCATTCATGTTATCCACAACCCTGACCTATACATAGTATCTAGATACCTAAGCTCACGACCCAGAATCGTTCATGTCAACCAAAGCCCTAAGTTGCTCATAGCATCCAGAGCCTTGAGTTCACGACCTAGAGTCGTTCATGTCATCTACAACCTTGAGTTGTTCATAGTATTTAGAGCCATGGATACACGACCAAAAATTTTTCATACCATCCACACCACTAAGTTGGTCATAGCATATAGTACGTATCATCCATAACCCTGAGCTATTTCAAGCATCCAAGGCCCTAAGCTAATGACTCGGAGTAGCTCATGTCATCCGCAGTCCTGAGCTCTTCATCACGTTTAAAGCCTTAGGATCACAACCTAATTTTTCATGTCAACCACAACCCTAAGCTTGAGTACATGACCCCGAATCATTTACGTTAGCCATAGCTTTGAGCTATTCATAGCATTAGAGTCATTGGCTTAGGACTAAGAATCATTAATGTCATCCTTAACCCTGATTTGTTCATAGCATCTAGAGGTGTAAGCTCATGGGATCCCGAGTCATTGATACCATCCACAATGTTGAGCTGTTCATAGCATCCATAGCCTTGAGCTCATGACTTAGAGTAGCACATATCATCCACAACCCTGCATTGTTCATAGCATCTAGAGTCCTGAGCTCACGACTCAAAGTCATTGATGTCAATCACAATCTTGAGTTGTTCATAGTATCCAAAGCCTTAAGCTCATGACATAGAACCGGTCATATAACCCATAGTCTTGAAATGTTCTTATCATCTAGAGGTTTGAGCTTATGGGGTCCCTAGTCAATCATATCATCAACAACAATGAGTTGTTTGTAGCATCAATAGTCCTAAGCTCTCAACCTAGAGTAGCTCATGTCATCTATAGTCCTGAGCTAGTTATAACATCTAGAGCCTAAAGCTTACGACCCCGAGTCATTCATGTCAACCACAACCTTGAGTTGTTCATGGTATCTAATGACTTAAGCTCATGACCTAGAGTCATTCATGTCGTCCACAGCCCTGAGTTGTCCATAGCATCTAGAACCCTAAGCTCATGTCCTAGAGTTTTTCATATCAACAATAACCCTGAATAGTTCACAGCATTCAGAGCCCTATGCTTAAGACCCATAGTCATTCATGCCATCCATAACTTTGAGTTGTTCACAATATTTAAATCCATGGGCACATGACCAAGTATCATTCATATCATCCATAACTTTGAGCTTTTCATAGCATCAAGAGACCTGAACTCATGGGATTCATAGTCATTCATATCATCCACACCCCTGAGTTGGTCATAGCATCCAGAGTCCGAAGCTTATGATCAGGAGTCATTCATTTCATGCATAACCCTAAGCTATTCATAGCATTTAAATTCATTGGCTCACAACAAAGAATCATTCATGTCATCCTTAGCCTTGAGATAGCATCTAGAGGCCTTGTTCATATCATCCATAACTTTAAGTTGTTCATAGAATCTAGAGCCTTGAGCTCATGACCCGAAGTTGTTCATGTCAACCATAGCCTTGACATGTTCATAGTATCTAAAGCCTTGAGATATTCATAGCATATAGAGCCTTGAGCTCATGACTCGATGTCGTTCATGTCATCCACAACCATGAGCTGTTCATGGAATTTGGAGCCATGGGTACACAACTAAGAATCGTTCATATAATTAACACCCCTGAGCTTTTCATAACATCTAGAGGCGTGAGCTCTACGGATCTATAGTTGTTCATATCATCCACAATCTTGGGTTGTTCATAGCATCCAGAGTCCTAAGCTCATGACCGAGATTTATTCATGTCAAACACAATACTAAGCTATTTTTAACATTTAGAGTTATAGGCTCACAACCAAGAATTGTTCATATCATCCTCAAACTTGAGTTGTTCATAACATCTAGAGGTCAAAGGTTATGGGATCCCGAGTAGTTCATATCATCCACAACTCTGAGTTATTCATAGCATCTAGAGCCTAAAGCACATAACTCAAAGTCCTTCATGTCAACTAAAACCGTGAGTTGTTCATAGCATTTAGAGCCCTTAGCTCATGACCTAGAGTCATTCATATCATCCATAACCTTGGGTTGTTCATAACATTTAAACTCATAGGCTCATGACCAAGAATCGTTCATATCATTCTTATCCCTAAGTTGTTCATAGCATTTAGAAGCCTTAGCTCATAGGATCCCGAGTTGTTTATATCATCCACAACTTTGAGTTGTTCAAAAAATCTAGAGCCCTAAGCTCATGACTTGGAGTCATTCATGACAACCATAACCTAAGTTGTTCATAGTATTTGGAAACTTGAGCTCACGACCCAGAGTTGTTCATGTCAACCACTACCCTTAGGTGTTCATAGCATTTATAGTCCAGAGCTCATGACTTGAAGTTGTTTATATCCACCATGACCTAAAGCTTTTCATAGAATCCAAAGCACTTAGCTCACAACTCGAAGTTGTTCATGTTAACCACAACCCTAACCAGTTCAGAATATCTATAGCTCTAAGCTCACGACTTGAAGTCATTCATGTCATCCACAACCCTGAGCTTATCACATAGAAACATTCATATTATCCATAACCCTAAGTTATTCATAGAATCTAGAGGTCTAAGCTCACGGGATCTTGAGTCATTCAAATTATCCACAATGTTAAGTTGTGCATAACATCTAGAGCTCTCAGCTCATGACCCATAGTCATTTAGGACAACCATAGCTTTGAGTTGCTCATAGTATCTAAAGCCTTGAGCTCACGACTCATATTTTTTCATGTCATCCATAGCTCTAAGTTGTTCATAGCATTTAGAGCCCTAAGCTCATGACCGAGAGTCATTCATGTAAACCATAACCCTGAGTTGTTCATAGCATCTAGAGCCCTAAGCTCACTACCCAAAATCATTCATGTCATTCACAGTCTTGTGCTATTCATTGCATATAGAGTCCTTAGCTCACAAATTAAAGTCGTTCATGTCAACCATAGCTCTAAGTTGCTCATAGTATCTACAGCCTTGAGTTCCTGACCTGAAGTTGTTCATGTCATCCATAATCATGAACTGTTCATAGCATTTAGAGCCTTAAGCTCATACTCGAGAGTGGTTCATGTAAACCACAACCCTATGTTATTCATAGCATCTAAAGCGATAAGCTCATGACCTGGAATCATTTATGTAATCCATAGCCTTGAGCTATTCATTACAACTAGTGTCATAAGCTCACAACTCGGAGTCGTTCATGTCAACCACAACCTTGAGCTATTCATAGCATCTATAGCCATGTGCTTATGACCTAAAGTTGTTTATGTCATCTATCTCCCTGAGCTATTCATAACATTTAGACACATAGGCTTATGACCAAGAATTGTTCATATCATTCTTAACCCTAAGTTGTTTATAACATCTAGAGGCCTTAGCTCATAGGATCCCGAGTCATTCATATCATCCATAAGACTGAGTTATTCATGGCATTTAGAGCGTTGAGCTCATGACCTAAATTCGTTCAAGTAAACCTTAACCCTGAATTGGTTATAGCATCTAAAGTCCTACACTCATGACCCAAAGCCATGCATGTCAATTACTAGCTTCAATTGTTTATAGCATTTGGATTCCTAAGCTCACAACCAGGAGCCATTCATGTTCACTATAACTTGGAGCTTTTCATATTATCTAGAGCCATGTGCTCACAACCCGAAGTCATTGATGTCAACCACAAACATGAGTTGCTCATAACACTTAGAGCCTTGAGCTCACAACCTAGAGTCATTCATGTCATCCACAACTCTGAGCTTTTCATGGAATCTAGTGCTCTAAGCTAATGATTTGGATTAATTCATGTCAACTAGAGGCCCTAAGCTTTTCATAGCATTTAGACTCATTGCCTTTTGACCAAGAATTGTTCATATCAATCTCAACCCTTAGTTGTTCATAGCATGTAGAGGCCTAAGCTCATAAGACTCCGATTCATTAATATCATCAAAAACTCTTAGATGTTCATAGAATCTAGAGCCTTGAGCTTACAACCTAGAGTCGTTCCTCTCAACCAACACCATGAGCTTTTCATAGTATTCAGAGCTCTAAGCTCATGACCCAAAGTTCTTCATGTCTACCACAACCTTGAGTTGTTCATACCATCTAAAGCCTTGAGCTCACGACCCTTAATCATTCATGTCTTCCACACCTGGGAGCTTTTCATAGCATCTAGAGTCCTGAGCTCATGACTTAGAATCATTCATGTCAATGACAACCCTGAGCTTTGCATAGCATATAGTGGCCTGAGCTAACGAGTTGGAGTTATTCATGTCATCTACAGCCTTAAGCTGTTCATACCATTTAGACTCATATGCTCATGACGATGAATCATTCATATCATTCTCAGCCTTGAGTTGTTTATAGCATCTAGAGGCCTAAGCTCATGGGGTCCCTAGTCATTCAAATTATCCATAACTCTGAGTTGTTCGTAGCATCTAGAGCCTTAAGCTCATAACCTAGATTCGTGCTTGTCAAGCACAAACCTAAGTTGTGCATAGTATCTCGAGCCTTGACCTTAGGATTGGGAGTCATTCATGTTAACCATAACCTTAAGCTATTCATAGTATCTAGAGCCTTGAGCTCACAACCTAGAGTCATTTGTGTCCTTCATAGCCTGGAGCTTTTCATTGCATCTAGAGCCTTGAGCTCACGACCCAAAATCATTCATATCAACCATAACCTTATGTTGTACAGAGCATCTAGAGCCTTGATTCCATGACCCAGAGTTGTTCATGTCATCCATAGCCCTTAGCTTATGATGCAGAATCGTTCATCTAATCCACAACCTTCAGCTACACATAAAATCTAGAGGATTGAGCTAAAGGGATCTCAAGTTGTTCGTATCATCCATAATGTTGAGTTGTTGATAAAATCCATAGCCTAGAACCCACGAGCTAGAGTAGCATATATCTGTCATAACCCTGTGCTGTTCATAGCATCAAGTGCCTTAAGTTCATGACTCGGAGTAATTCATGTAAACCACAACTTTAAGCTATTCATAATATCTAAAGGCCTATGTCGACGGGATCCCAAGTTCTTATAATCATCCAAAACAATTAGCTTTTCATAGCACCTAGAGCCTTATGCTAACAACGAGACTAGCTCATGTCATCTAGATTCGTGGGCTATTCATAACATATAGAGTCACGAGCTCATGACCTGGAGATGTTTCTCTCAGCCACAACCTTGATCTGTTCATATATCCTATAGCCTTGAGATCATGACCCCAATTTTTTCATGTCAACCATAACCTTGAGTTGTTCATAACATTTAGAGCCTTGAGCTAAATACCCCAAGTCGATAATATCATACACAACCCTGAGTTGTTCATAGCATCTCGAACCCTAATCTCATGACCCGTTATCATTCATGCCAATCATAACCATGAGCTATTCATAGCTTTTAGAGTCCTCAGCTCATGACCTAGAGTCGTTCATGTCATTCGCAACTCTGAGTTGTTCCTAGCATCTAGAGTCTTGAGCTCATGACCCAAACTCATTGATGTAAAGCAGAACCCTGAAGTATTCATCGCATCATCATTCATGTTATAAATAACCCTGAGATGTTCATACCATCTTAAGCCCTGAGCTCATGACCTAAAGTTGTTCATTTCGTCCATAGCCCTAAACTATTCATAGCATCTATAGCCATGAGTTCATGACCTAGAATCATTCATATCATCCTCAGCCTTGAGTTATTCATAGAATCTAGAGGCCTGAGCTCATGGATTCTTGAGTTGTTCTTATCATCCACAACCTTATGTTGTTCAAAGTATCTAGACCCTTGAACAGACAACCCATAATCATTCTTGTCATCCAAAACCCTGAGTTGTTCATAACATCTAGAGCCTTAAGCTTATGACTCAGAGTCATTCATGTCAACTACAACCCTAAGCTATTCATAGCATCTAGAGTTTTGAGTTCATGGCCAAAAGTCATTCATGTCATCCATAGCCCTAAGATATTCATAGCATTTAAATTCATGGGCTCATGACCAAGAATCATTCATATCATCCATAACCCTGAGCTGGTCATGGTATCTAAAGGCTTAAGCTCACTAGATTCCGAGTTGTTCATATCTTCAACAACTCTAAGCTAATCATAGAATCTAGAGCCCTAAGCTCATGAAACAGAGGAGCTCATAGGATCGATAGCCCTAAGCTCAGGACCCGGAGTCATTCATGTTATCCATAACCCTTAGTTATTCATATAATCTCGAGCTCTTAGCTCAAGACCTATAGTTGTTCGTTTCATCCACAACCCTGAACTATTCATAACATATAGAGCCTTGAGTTCACAACCTAAAATTGTTCATATCATCCACAACCCTATGTTGTTCATATTATCCATATCCTTGAGCTCATGACCTAGAATAGTGCAAATCATCCACCACCATGAGTTGTTCATAGCATCTAGAGCTCTAAGCTCATGACATTAAGTCATTCATGTTAGCTACAACCCTGAGCTATTCATAACATTTTGAGCTTTGGGACCAAGAATCGTTCATATGACTCATAGCCTTGAGTTGTTCATATGATCTAAAGGCCTGAACTCATAGGAACCTGATTTGTTCATATCATCCATAACCCTAACCTGTTCATAACATCTAAAGCCATAAGCTAACAACCCGAAGTAGCTCATGTCATCGAGTGGCCTGAGCTGTTTATAGCATCTAGAGCCTTAAGATTGCAGCCCATAGTCATTCATGTCAACCGTAGACCTAAGCTCTTCAGAGAATCTAAAGCCCTCTACTCACGACCGAAAGTCATTCATGTTATTGACAACCCTGAGTTGTTCATAGTATCTAGAGGCTTATGCTCATGACGTAGGATTGTTCATATCATCTAATGCCTTGAGCTATTTATAGCATCTAGAGGTTTGAGCTCACCACCTAAAATTGTTTATGTCACCCATAACCAGCAGCTACTCATAACATCTAAAGCCTTTAGTTTATAACCAAGAATAATTCATATCATCCACAACCCAAGGTTGTTCAAAACATATAGAGCTTTGAGCTCACGACATAGAATTATGCATATCATCCATAACCCTTACTTATACATAGCATCTTGAGAGCAGTGCTCATGATGTAAAGCAGTTCATCTTATCCGCAATGCTAAGTTGTTCATAACATTTAGAGCCATGGGCTCATGACTAAGAATTGTTCATATTATCCTCAACCTGAGTTGTTCATAGTTTCTAGAGGCGTGAGCTCATGAGATCCCAAGTTGTTCATATAATCCACAAATTTAAGTTATTCATAACATTTAGAGCTCTAAGCTCATGAACCAAAGTCATTCATTTCATCCATAGCCTTGTACTATTCATAGCATCTAGATCCTTAAGTTCACGAGCTAGACTCATTCATATCATCCATAACCCTATGTTGTTCACAACATTTAGAGCCCTAAGATCATGACCCGAAGTCATTCATGTCATCCACAACCTTGAGCAATTCATAACATCTAAGGCCTTGAGTTCATGATCCAGAGTAGCTCATATCATCCATAGCCTTGAGTTGTTCATAACATCTAAAATTGTGAGCTCATGACCCGAAGTCCTTCATGTCATCCATAACCCTGAGTAGTTCATAACATCTAGAGCCTTGAATTCACAACCTATAGTAGCTTATATAATCCACAACCTTGAGCTATTCATAGCATTTAAAGTCGTGAGCTCATGACCCGAAGTCCTTCATGTCATCCATAACCCTGAGTAGTTCATAACATCTAGAGCCATGAGTTCACAACCTATAGTAGCTTATATAATCCACAACCTTGAGCTATTCATAGCATTTAAAGTCGTGAGCTCATGACC
>JAJJMG010032671.1:22632-54075 GCA_022058835.1 Vitis aestivalis var. linsecomii x Vitis rupestris
TGAAGTCATTCATATCAACCATAACCCTAAGCTATTCATAGTATCCAAAACCCTTAGCTCATTACCAAGAGTTGTTCATGTCACCACACCCTTGAGCTATTCATAGCATCTAGAATGATGAGCTCATAACCTGGAGTTGTTCATGTCAGCCATAACCCTGAGTTATTCATAGCATCTAGAGCCCTAAGCTTACTACCTGAAGTTATTCATGTCATCCATATCCCTATGCTATTCATAGAATTTAAATTCCTGGCTCACGACCAAGAATCGTTCGTATCATCTACAATCCTAAGCTGTCCATAGCATATAAATTCTTGAGCTCATGGGATCCTAGTTCGTTCATATCTTCTAATACCCTAAGTTCTTCATAGAACCCATATTCATAAGCTCATGACCCAGACCAGCTCGTGTCACCCATAACCTTGAGTTGTTCATAGCATCTAGAGCCTTAAGCTCACGACTAGGACTCGTTCTTGTCAACCATAACCCTAAGTTGTTCATGGCATATAGAGCCTTGAGCTCACAACCAGGAGTCCTCCACATCATCCACTACCCTTAGCTTTTCATGGCATTTAAATCCATACGCTCATGACCAAGAATCATTCATATCATCCTCAGCCCTAAGTTGTTCATAGCACCTAAAGGCCAAAGGTCACGGGATCCGAGGTAGTTCATATAATCCACAATTATGAGGTGTTCATAACATCTAAGGTCCTAAGCTCATGACTCAAAGTTGATTATTCATCCATAATCCTGAGTTGTTCATTGTTTCTAGAGCCTTGTGTTCATGCCAAAAAATTGTTCATATCATCCACAACCTTGAGTTGTTCATAACATCAAGATCTTTGAGCTTATGACCCAGAATTGTGTGTATCATCAATAACATGGAGTTGTTTATAGCATCTAGAAGCCTTAGCTCATAGGATCCCGAGTTATTCATACCATCCATAAATTTGAGTTGTTAAAAAAAATCTAGAGCCCTGAGCTCATGACTCGAAGTCATTCATGTCAACCACGACCTAAGTTGTTCATAGTATCTGGAAATCTGAGCTCACGACTCAGTGTTGTTTGTGTCAACCACTACCTTTCAGTGTTCATAGCATCTATAGTCCTAAGCTCACGACTTGAAGTTGTTTATGTCCACCATGAGCTGGAGCTTTTCATAGCATCCAAAGCACTTAGCTCACAACTTGAAGTTGTTCATGTTAACCATAACCCCAAGTAGTTCAAAATATCTAAAGTTCTAAGCTCATGACTTGGAGTCATTCTTGCCATCCACAACCTTGAGCTTATCACATAGAATCGTTCATATTATCCATAACCCTGAGTTATTCATAGTATCTAGAGGTCTAAGCTCATGGGATCCCGAGTCATTCATATCATCCACAAGGTTAAGTTGTGCATAGCATCTGGAGCTCTCAGCTCATAACCCATAGTCATTTAGGTCAACCATAGCTACTCATAGTATCTAAAGCCCTGAGCTCATGACTCGTAGTTGTTCATGTCATCCATAACCCTAAGTTGTTCATAGCATTTATAGCCTTAAGCTCACGACTGGGAGTCGTTCATGTAAACCATAAACCTGAGTTGTTCAAAACATTTAGAGCCCTAAGCTCACTACCCGAAATCATTCATGTCATTCACAGTCTTGTGTTATTCATTGCATCTAGATTCCTAAGCTCATAAATTAAAGTCGTTCATGTTAACCATAGCTCTGAGCTGCTTATAGTATCTAAAGGCCTGAGTTCCTGACCCGAAGTTGTTCATGTCATCCATAGTCCTGAGCTGTTCATAGCATTTAGAGCCCTAAGATCACAATTGAGAGTCGTTCATGCAAACCACAACCATAAGCTATTCATAGCATCTAGAGCACTAAGCTCATGACGTGAAATCATTTGTGTCATCCTGATTCATGCCTAATTGGTGTCTCAGCTGATTCGTGTCCAGCTGGTGCTCCTTGATTGAGGGAGTAATCAACAAAATTTATAACCTATTACACCATGAATTAGGGTAGCAAAGACAAAGCTACTATAGCATAGTGGCTCTAGGATCGTTCACTGGGATGGGTTTTCACTTCACAAATGATATTATTTTCAGAGATGAATTGGTGCCTTTTCAATTCAAGGTTAGCTTTAAAAGAAAACATAAAGATGTTTGAACAAAGATTGGTTTTAAGTTAACCAAAAATAATAGTAACTAATTTTAATTACAAAGAAAAGTGTTTCTTGGAGTTTCAGATCACTAGGCTCAGATTCCTTGTACAAAAAGGAAAGTTCTGGTCACTTGTTTCTTTTTCTCGCATTAGAGAATTAACATATAGTTCCTTCTCCAACCGGTGTTGTACAGATGCTTCCCTTTAATGGGTTCAAACACTAAATCCCTCTCACTGATGCATCTTGCAATGGCTCATACCTCTCACCTAGCACTTGCCATTCAAGGTGATCTTTAACCTTGGATTACCCGTCAAAAGCTCGCAAGAGATAACTAATGCATGTCTCCTTGGAGTCCAAAAGCTTACCAAGTGTTGGCAATTATAGAAAATCCTACCTTCAAGTCACCTCCCAGAGGCTCGCAAGGGGTAAACTAGTGAATCTCCATGGACGGAGATCACTTGCCTTACCAAGTGTTAGCCCAGGTGATTTAAAGGTGTTTTAAGTTAACTAAAAAGATAAAAACCATTAACGGGTCACACTTTCTCTTCATTAAAAACTAAAACAACAAAACTTCCAATTTATGTATGTGGGAACTTACCCGGCTTTCTTCACTCCAAGAGACGAAGAGCCTAGCCTCTCATCCTCTGAGGAAAAATCCTCAGAGTTTGATTGGCTAGAAAGAAAAAGAATGAGAAAATAAAAATATATATGAAAAGCAGAGCAAGTGCTCTGTATTTTACTTCCTTGCAAATTTGTACAAAGGATGCGTCTCCCCTTTCTCCGAGAATCCCCCTGAGAGTTTATATAGGAAGGTAATTTACCCTTCCTTGGATACTTCCTAGCTAAGGAATTACATGAGTGGCTGAATACAAGGAGAAAATGGAAATTTAGACACAAAAATATCAGAAGAAAAGATCTAAAAGAGTCGGTGCACAACTATCGGGAAGCTTCAGGACCGTTGCACTGTGCAAAATGAGGTCTACGAGATTTCGCAGATGTACAAAAAGGGCTTATGAAATTACTTCGCAGCAACCGGTTAATTTCGCACCGCTGCGAAGTGGTCTTTCATCTTGTGGAGTTTGGCTTCCATCGCGTCATGAAACTTCAAGAGGAATTCCTTAGCACTGTGCAAAAAGGCTGCGAAATCATTTCGCAACAAAAGGGTGATTTCGCAACACTTTGCAAAATTCTTCCTTCAGCTTGGAGTGATCGGCTTCCAACGGCTGTAACTCCTTCATTTCAGCTCCAAATGGTACAAGGTTTGAAGCATTGGATTTTTGACTTCCTGAGCTTTGAAATGGTATATAGAATGTAGAAAATGGACTTCAGAAAGTGCTCCAAAAGTGCGAAGGAAGACTGCAGCTGCTGTCCTCTATTTTCTTCACTCTATTTTCCTCTTTGCTTCTCTCCTTTTTGCATTCCGGATTTGCTTATGGCAAAGGACTTCAAAGCTTCAGTTCTTCATGTTTCTGAGCTTTCAATTTCTTTGCCATGGATTCCAAATAACTCTCC
Organism: Vitis aestivalis var. linsecomii x Vitis rupestris; assembly: GCA_022058835.1. Taxonomy (NCBI): domain Eukaryota; kingdom Viridiplantae; phylum Streptophyta; class Magnoliopsida; order Vitales; family Vitaceae; genus Vitis; species Vitis aestivalis var. linsecomii x Vitis rupestris. The sequence continues at coordinate 26,298 of JAJJMG010032671.1, forward strand.
TCAATCTCGGATTGCTTTGGTGATCAAAAAGCTATCAAAACACCAAAACTTAACACAATTTGATTAGAATTGATTGCAAGGGTCCTTAACATGCCAATTGAGTTAAAAGGTAATAACTACTACTCAAAAGTGTTTAAAAGAGTTAATTACAAGCTATAAAATAGCACTTTTTGAGTAGTAATCACATCCACAGCCTTGAGCTATTCATTACAACTATAGTCCTAAGCTCACAACTCGGAGTCATTCATGTCAACCACAACCCTGAGCTATTCATAGCATCTAGAGCCCTATGCTTAGGACCTAAAGTTGTTTATGTCATCCACAACCTTGAGTTGTTCATAACATTTAGACACATAGGCTCATGACCAAGAATTTTTTGTATCATCCTTAACCCTAAGTTGTTCATAGAATCTAGAGGCCTTGGCTCATAGAATCCTAAGTTGTTCATATCATCCACAACTCTGAGCTATTCATGGCATTTAGAGTGCTGAGCTCATCACCCAGATTCGTTCAAGGGAGCTTTAACCATGAGTTGGTCATAGCATCTAGAGCCCTATACTCATGACCTAGAGTCATTCATGTCAACCACTAGCCTGAGTTATTCGTAGCACCTAGATCCCTAATCTCACGACCAGCAGTCATTCATGTCCACTATAACTTGGAGCTTTTCATAGTATCTAAAGCCATGTGCTCACAACTCGAAGTCATTGATGTCAACCACAACCATGAGTTACTCATAACACTTAGAGCCTTGAGCTCACAACCTATAGTAATTCATATCATCCACAACTCTGACCTTTTCATGGCATCTAGTGCTCTAAGATAATGATTTGGATTAATTCATGTCAACTAGAGCCCTGATCTTTTCATAGCATTTAGATTCATTGGCTTTTGACCAAGAATTGTTCATATCAATCTCAACCCTTAGTTGCTCATAGCATGTAGAGGCCTAAGATTATAAGATTTTAAGTCATTAATATCATAAAAAACTCTCAGATGTTCATAGCATCTAGACCCTTAAGCTTACGACTTAGAGTCATTCATCTCAACCACCACCATGAGCTTTTCATAGTATCTAGAGCCCTAAGCTCATGACCCAAAGTTCTTCATGTCTACCACAACCTTGAGTTGTTCATACCATCTAAAGCCTTGAGCTCATGGCCCTGAGTCGTTCATGTCTTCCACACCTAGGAGCTTTTCATAACATCTAAAGTCCTAAGCTCATGACTCAGAATCATTCATGTCAATGACAACCCTAAGCTTTACATAGCATATAGTGTCCTGAGCTAATGAGTTGGAGTTATTCATGTCATCTACAGCCCTAAGCTGTTCATAGAATTTAGACTCATATGCTTATGACCATGAATCATTCGTGTCATCCTCAGCCTTGAGCTGTTCATAGCATTTAGAGGCCTAAGCTCACGGGATCTCTAGTCATTCATATCATCCATAACTCTGAGTTATTCATAACATCTATAGCCTTAAGCTTACAACCCAGATTTGTTCTTGTCAAGTACAAACCTAAGTTGTGCGTAGTATCTCAAGCCCTGACCTTACGACTAGGAGTCATTCATGTTAACCATAACCTTAAACTATTCATAGTATCTAGAGCCTTGAGCTCACGACCCGGAGTCATTTATGTCCTTCATAGCTTGGAGCTTTTCATTGCATCTAGAGCCTTGAACTCACGACCCAAAGTCATTCATGTCAACCACAACCCTGTGTTGTTCATAGCATCTAGAGCCTTGAGTCCATGACCTAGAGTTGTTCATGTCATCCATGGCCCTTAGCTTATGATGCAGAATCATTCATCTAATCTACAACCTTGAGCTATGCATAACATCTAGAGGATTGAGCTAAAGGAATCTCAAGTTGTTCGTATCATCCATAATATTGAGTTATTGATAAAATCCATAACCCTGAACTCACGAGTTGGAGTAGCACATATCTGCCATAACCCTGTGTTATCCATAGCATCGAGAGCCTTGAGTTCATGACTTGGAGTAATTCATGTAAACCATAACTTTAAGCTATTCATAGTATCTAAAGCCCTAAGCCCGCGACCTGGAGTTGTTCATGTCATTCACAACTCTGAGCTTTTAATAGCATCTAGAGCCCTGACCTCATGACTTGAAGTCTTTAATTTCATCAACAACCCTGAGTTATTCATAGCATTTGGACTCATAGGCTCATGACCAACAATCATTGATATGATTCTCAACCTTGAACTATTCATAGCATTTGGAGACTTGAGATCTCGGGACACTGAGTCATTCATACCATCCATAATTATGATTTGTTCATAGTATCTAGAGCCTTGAGCTCATGACCTGAAGTTGTTCATGTTAGCCACAATCCTGAGCTCACATCTTGGAGTCCTTCACGTCATCCATTACCATGAGCTTTTCATAGCATCTAGTGTCTTGAGCTCACAACATGGTCTTGTTTATGTCCACCATAGCCTTGAGCTATTCATAGGATATATAGCCCTTATCACATGCTCAAAGTCATTCATGTCATCCACGACCCTCAACCGTTCATAGAATCTAAAGCTCGAAGTTCACAAGCCAAAGTCGTTCATGTTATCTATAACCCTATGTTGTTTATAGCATTTAAACCCTTGAGCTCATGACCTAGAGTCAGTCATGTCAACCACTGCCTTGAGTTGTTCATAACATCTAAATCCCTAAGCTCATGACCTAAAGTTGTTCATGTCATCTACGACCTAGAGTCATTCATGTCATCCACAACCCTCAACTGTTCATAGCATTTAGAGCCACGAGCTCATGACCATGAATCATTCTTATCGTATAACCCCTTAATTATTCATAGCATCTAAAGGCCTAAGTCGATGGGATCCCAAGTTATTCTAATCATCCAAAACAATTAGCTTTTCATAGCACCTAGTGCCTTATGCTAATAACAAGAGTAGCTCATGTCAACTAGATTCGTGGGCTATTCATAGCATATAGAGCCTTGAGCTTATGACTCAGAGAAGTTCCTCTCAACCATAGCCTTAATCTATTCATATATCCTAGAGCCTTGAGATCATGACCCTAAGTTTTTCATGTCAACCACAATATTGAGTTGTTCATAGCATTTAGAGCCCTAAGCTAAATACCCCAAGTTGATAATATCATACACAACCCTGAGCTGTTCATAACACCTCGAACCTTAATCTCATGACCTGATATCATTCATGTCAATCATAACCATGAGCTATTCATAGCTTCTAGAGTCCTCAGCTCATGACCTGGAGTTGTTCATGTCATACGCAACTCTGAGTTGTTCCTAACATTTAGAGCCTTGAGCTCACGACCCAAAGTCATTAATGTAAAGCAGAACCCTGAACTATTCATTGCATCTTTGTTCATGTTATAAATAACCCTAAGCTATTCATACCATCTTAAGCCCTAAGCTCACGACCTAAAGTTGTTTATTTCATCCACAACCTTGAACTATTCATAGCATCTAGAGCCTTGAGTTCACGACCTAGAATCATTCATATCATCCTCAACCTTGAGCTATTCATAGAATCTAAAGGCATGAGCTCATAGGATCTCAAGTTGTTCTTATAATCCACAACACTGTGCTGTTCAAAGTATCTACAACCTTGAATAGACAACCCAGAATCATTCATGTCATCCAAAACCATGAGTTGTTCATAACATCTAGAGCCTTAAGCTTAGGACTCAGAGCCATTCATGTCAACCACAATCCTAAGCTATTCATAGCATCTAGAGTTTTGAGCTCCTAGTCCAAAGTCATTCATGTCATCCATAGCCCTAAGATATTCATAGCATTTAAAGCCATAGGCTCATGACCAAGAATAATTCATATCATCCATAACCCTGAGCTAGTCATAGCATCTAAAGGCTTTAGCTCACTAGATTTCAAGTTGTTCATATCATTGACAACTCTAAGTTGATCATAGAATCTAGAGCACTAAGCTCATGAAATAGAGTAGCTCATAGGATATATAACCCTAAGCTCAGGACTTGGACTCATTAATGTTATCCAAAAACCCTTAGTTATTCATATAATCTCGTGCTCTTAGCTCATGACCTGTAGTCGTTCATTTCATCCACAGCATTTAACTATTCATAACATCTAGAGCCTTGAGTTCACGACCCAAAATTGTTCATATCATCCACAACCCTGAGTTGTTCATATTATCTATATCCTTGACTTCACGACCTAGAATAGTGCATATCATCCACCGTCATGAGCTATACATAGTATTTAGATACCTAAGCTCATGACCTAGCAAAGTTCATGTCATAGATAGCCCTAAGTTGTTCATAGCATATGCAGCCCCAAGCTCACAACTCAGAGATATTCATGTGAACCAGAACCTTAAGCTATACATAGTATTTAAAGCCTTATGCTCATGACTCAAAGTCATTCATATCATCCACAACCCTCAACTATTCATAACGTCTAGAAGCCTAAACCCATTACCTGTAGTCATTAATGTCAACCACAACCCTGAGCTATTCATAGCATCTAGAGCCCTAAGCTCATGACATTGAGACATTCATGTCAGCTACAACCCTAAGCTATTCATAACCTTTTGAGCTTTGGGCTCAGGACCAATAATCATTCATATGATTTATAGCCTTGAGCTATTCGTATGATCTAGAGGCCTGAACTCATAGGATCCTGATTCATTCATATCATCCATAACCTTGACCTGTTCATAACATCTAAAGCCATAAGCTAACAACCCGAAGTAGTTCATGTCATCTAGTGGCTTGAGCTGTTCATAGCATCTAGAGTCATAAGATCACGACCCATAGTCAATCATGTCAACCTTAGACCTAAGCTCTTTAGAGCATCTAGAGCCCTCTACTCACGACCTAAAGTCATTCATGTTATCCGCAACCCTGAGCTATTTATAGTATCTAGAGGCCTGAGCTTATGACATAGGATTGTTCATATCATCTAATGCCCTAAGCTATTTATATCATATATAGGTTTGAGCTCACCACCTAAAATAATTTATGTCACCCATAACCATGAGCTGCTCATAACATCTAAAGCTATTAGTTCACAAAAAAAAAAAAAAAATCATATCATCCATAGCCCCAAGTTGTTCAAAACATCTAGAGCTTTGAGCTCATGACATAGAATCATGCATATCATCCATAACCCTTAGTTGTTTATAGCATCTTGAGAGCAGTGCTCATGACGTAAAGCAGTTCATCTCATCCACAATGCTAAATTGTTCATAATATTTAGAGCCATGGGCTCATGACCAAGAATTGTTCATATCATCCTCAACCTGAGTTGTTTATAGCTTCTACAGGCTTGGGCTCATGAGATCCCAAGTTTTTCATATAATCCACAACTTTAAGTTATTCATAACATTTAAAGCTCTAAGCTCGTGACCCGAAGTCATTCATTTCATCCATAGCCTTATACTATTCATAGCATCTAGATCCTTGAGTTCACGACCTAGACTCGTTCATATCATCCATAACCCTATGTTATTCACAGCATTTAGAGCCCTAAGATCATGACTCGAAGTCATTCATGTCATCCACAACATTAAGCTATTCATAACATCTAAAGCCTTGAGTTCATGATCCCGAGTAGCTCATATCATCCATAGCCTTGAGCTGTTCATAGCATCTAAATTTGTGAGCTCATGACCCAAAGTCCTTCATATCATCCATAACCTTGAGCAGTTCGTAAAATCTAGAGCCTTGAGTTCATAACCTATAGTAGCTCATATAATCCGCAACCTTAAGTTGTTCATAGCATCTAAAGTCGTGAGCTCGTGACCTGAATTCATTCATATCAACCATAACCCTAAGCTATTCATAGCATCCAAAGTCCTAAGCTCATGACCAAGAGTCGTTCATGTCATCCACACCCTTGAGCTTTTCATAGCATCTAGAATGATGAGCTCATAACCTGAAGTTGTTTAGGTCAACCACAACCCTGAATTATTCGTAGCATCTAGAGCCCTAAGCTTACTACCTAGAGGTGTTCATGTCATCCATAGCCCTATGCTATTCATAGAATTTAAAGCCCTGGCTCACGACCAAGAATCATTCATATCATCTACCACCCTGAGTTGTCCATAGCATATAGAGTCCTGAGCTCATGGGATCCTGGTTCATTCATATCTTCCAATACCCTGAGTTCTTCATAGAACCCAGAGTTGTAAGCTCACGACCCGGAGTAGCTCATGTCACCCATAACCTTGAGTTATTCATAGCATCTAGGGCTTTAAGGTCATGACTGGGACTCATTCTTGTCAACCACAACCCAAATCTATCCATGGGATATAGAGCCCTGAGCTCACAACCAAGAGTCCTCCACATCATCCACCGCCCTTAGATTTTCATGGCATTTAAATCCATGGGCTCGTGACCAAGAATCATTCATATCATCCTCAGCCTTAAGTTGTTCATAGCATCTAGAGGCCAAAGGTCACGGGATCCTGGGTCATTCATATCATCCAAAATAATGAGGTATTCATAACATCTAGGGTCCTAAGCTCATGACTCAAAGTCGTTTATTTATCCATAACCCTGAGTTGTTCATTATGTCTAGAGCCTTGAGTTCATGACCCAAAATCGTTTATATCATCTACATCCCTGAGTTGTTCATAACATCTAGATCCTTGAGCTCATGACCTAGAATTGTGTGTATCATCAATAACATGGAGTTATTCATCTCATCTAGAGACTGACCTGGAGTAGTTCAAGTCATTAACAGGCATAAATTATTTATAGCATCCAGAGCCCTAAGCTCACGGCCTGGAGTTGTTCATGTTAACCACAGGCCCACGCTCTTCATAACATGTAGAACACTAAACTCATGACCTAGAGATGTTCATGTCATCCACAACCCTGAGTTGTTCATGGCATCTAGAGCTCTCAACTCACAACCCGGAGTCGTTCATGTCAACTGTAACCTTGAGTTGTTCATAGCATCTAAAGCATTACGCTCATGACCCAAAGTTATTGATGTCAAACATAGTCTTAAGCTGTTCATAGCATTTAGAGCCTTTAGCTCACTACCTAGAGTCATTCATGTCATCTTCAGCCCTCAGTTGCTCATAGCATTTCGATCCATGAGTTCATGACCAATAACTATTCATATGATCCATAACCTTGAGCTGCTCATAGCATCTAGAGGACTAAGGTCACAGGATCACGAGTCGTTGATATCATCCACAACCCTGAGTTGTCCATAGCATCCAAAGTTATGAGCTCATGACTCGAAGTAGTTCATGTCACTAACAACCGTGAGTTGTTTATAGCATCTAGAGTCTTGAGCTCATGACCCAAACTCATTCTTGTAACCACAACCCTGAGCTTTTCTTAACATATAAAATCCCTAAGCTAACGACTCAAAGTCTTTCATGTGATGCACAACCTTGAGCTGTTCATAGCATTTAAATCCATTGGCTCACAACCAAGAATCATTCATATTATCCTCAACCTTGAGCTATTCATAGCATTTAGAAGCTTGTTCTCACGGGATCCTAAGTCGTTCATATCATCCATAACTCTGAACTCATGACCAAGAGTTGTTCATGTCATCCACAACCCTGAGTTCATATAATCCAATACCCTGATTTCTTCATAGCATCCAAAGTTGTAAGCTCATGACCCTGAGTAGCTCATGTCATCCATAATCCTTAGTTGTTCATAGAATCTAGAGCCCTAAGCTCATGACCTGAACTTCTTCTTATGAACCATAACCATTAGTAGTTCATAGCATCTAAAGCCTTGAGCTTATGACATAGGGTTGTTCATAGCATCCATAGCGTTGAGTTGTTCATAGCATATAAAGGCTTAAGCGCATGATGTAGAATCGTTATTAACATCCACAACCCTCAGCAGTTCACAGCATCTAGAAGCCTCAGGCCACAGGACACCGAGTCATTCATATCATCCACAACTATGAGTTGTTCATAGCATCTAGGCCCCTTAGCTCATGACTCGAAGTTGTTCAGGTCAACCATAGCCCTAAGTTGTTGATAACATCTTGAGCTCTAAGCTCATGACCCAGAGTTGTTCGTGTCATCCACAACATTGAGCAGTTCATAGCATCTAAAGGCTTGAGCTCATGACACAAAATCATTCATATGTTTCCTAGCCCTGATCAGTTCATAAAATCTATAGGACTAAGCTCATGGGATCTCAAGTCGTTCATATCATCCACTACTTTGAGTTGCTCTTAAATTCTAGAAATCTAATCTTAGAACTTGGAGCCTTTCATGTAACCACCACCCTAAGTTGTTCATAGAATCTTATGGCCATAACCCAACATCGTTCATGTCATCTAGAACCCTAAGTTGTTAAAAACATCTAAAGCCTAAAGCTCATGACCTAGAGTCATTCATATCAACCATAACCCTGAGTTGTTCATAGAATCTAGAAGCCTAAGATCATGAATCGGAGTGGTTCATGTCCACTACAACTCCGAGCTATTCTTAGCATTTAGAGCCTTGAGCTTATGACCTGGACTAGTTCATGTCATCAACAACCTTAGTTAGTTCATAGAACCTAAACCCTTGAGCTCACAACCCAGAATTGTTCATGTCAACCACAACCCTCAATTGTTCATAGTATCTAGAAGATTGAGCTCAAGACCTAAAGTTGTTTATGCCATCTACAACCCTGAGTTATTCATAGCATCTAAAGCCATGAGCTCACAACCCAAAGTCATTCATGTCAACCATAACTTAGAGATGTACATTGCATCTAGATCCTTGAGCTCACAACCCAGACTCACTCATGTCAACTAGCACCATCAGTAGTTTATAACATCTAGAACCCTATGATCATGACTCGGAGTCGTTCATGTCATCCATAGCCTTGAGTGGTTCATAGGTTTGAGTTTCTCAAAGCATCTAGAGCCTTGAGTTTATGGCCTGAATTTATTCATGTCAACCACAATGCTGAGGTATTTATAGTATATATTGCCTAAAGCTCACGACCCAAAGTTGTTCATGTCATCCACAACCCTAAGATGTTCATAGCATCTAGAGCCCTCAACTCACAACCTAAAGTCATTCATGTGATCGATATCCCAGACCTATGTATGACATCTACGACCCTTAGCTGATAACCTAGACTCTTTCATGTTAACCATGATTCATGCCTAATTGGTGTCTCAGCTGATTCGTGTCCAGCTGGTGCTCCTTAATTGAGGGAGTAATCAACAAAATTTATAACCTATTACACCATATACTAGGGTAGCAAATAAAAAGCTACTATAGCATAGTGGCTCTAGGATCGTTCCACTGGGAAGGGTACTCAAGTTGAAAAGGATACCAATTCAAAGTGAATTGGTGCTGTTTCATTTTAAGATTAGCTTAAGAAATAAAACACAAACTTTGGTTGGAAAAGGTTTGGATTTAGATTAACAACACAACAAGTGATGAAAATAACTTAAGAAGAAAAGCATTCCTTGGAGATTCAGGTTTACAGGGGAGGTTCCTCATGCAAAAGCATAGCTCCGGTCAGTTGGTTCATTTCCTCACATTAGAGAATTAACATAAAGTCAATTCTCTAACAGGTGCTGCACAAATGCATCCCTCAATTGGATTTCAGCTCTAATTCTCTCATTGATGCAACTTGCAATGGTTTGAGCCTCTCAATTAGCCTTTACCATTCAAGGTGATCTTTAACCTTGGATTACCCGTCAAAAGCTCGCAAGAGATAACTAATGGATGTCTCCTTAGAGTCCAAAAGCTTACCAAGTGTTGGCTATTCTAGAAAATCCTACCTTCAAGTCACCTACCAGAGGCTGGCAAGGGGTAAACTAGTGCATCTCCATGGTTAGAGATCACTTGCCTTACCAAGTGTTGGCCCAGGTGACTCCAAGGTGTTTTAAGTTAACTAAAAACATTAGAAACCATTCACGGGACACACTTTCTATTCATTCATAGCTGAAACCACAAAGCTTCTGATTCTTGCACTTGGAACCTTTCCCGGCAACCTTAACTCCAAGGAACTAAAAGGTTTAGTTACTCATTCTCTGGGGAAAACTCCTCAGAGAGTGCATAACATAGTAAAATAAGTAAAAACACAATCAAAGTGAGAAGGTAAAGCAGAGCTCAAGCTCAAGCTCTGTGTATTTCTTCCTTTGAAACTTTTACAAAAGGTTCATCACCCACAGAACAGGCTCCTCGGGCTATATTTATACCAAAATTACATTAACAGCTATTACATGGATATTTTGCCATTTTCCTAACTTAAAAACTAAGGAATCCTATAATTGGCTGGATACAAGGAGAATTTGGGCATTTAGGCAACAAAAATCTAATGAAAAATATCTCCAAGTGTCGGTTACAAATATCGGGAAGCACTAAGGACCACTTCGCAGGTGAAAAGTGAGGTCTGCGAAATTTCGCAGGTGCACAAGAAGGGCTGCGAAATTTCTTTGCAGCAAAAGGCTAATTCAACACCTTTGCGAAGTTGACTTCCATCTTGTGGTGTTTGGCTTCCATCGCGGCGTGAAGCTTCAGGGGAAATCCATAGCACTGTACTAAAGTGTTGCGAAATATCTCGCAACAAAAGGCTGATTCCGCAGCACTTTTCTGAATCCTTCCTTCAGCTTGGAGCAGTTGCCTTCCAAAAGCTGTAACTTCCTCATTTCAACTCCGAATTGCACACGGTTTGAAGCATTGGATTATTGACTTCCTAAGCTTTCAAATGACATATAGCATACATAATTTGGACTTCAGGAAGTGCTCCAAAAGTGGCTGCAGTGACTGTCATCAAGAATGCTTCATGGCTGGATTCTCTTTGCTTCCCCTTGCATTCCAGACTTGTTTATGGCAAAAGAGCTTCAAAGCTTCAATTCTTCATGCCTCTGAGCTTCCCATTCTTTTCCAAGGATTCCATAAAACTCTCCTCAATCTCATAATGCTTTGGTGATCAAAATACTAACAAAAACACCAAAACTTACACAATTTGATTAGAATTGATTGAAAGGGGCCTTAACATGCTAATTGGGTTAAAAGGCACTAACTACTACTCAAAAGTGTTTAAAAGGATTAATTAAAAGCTATCAAATAGTACTTTTTGAGTAGTAATCATGTGGTACAGTTGCATCCTATTAATGGTTTCAACACTAAATCCCTGTCACTGAATCATCTTGCAATGGATCATACCTTTCACCTAGTATTAACCATTCAAGGCATTCCTTAACCTTGGAGTACCCTTCAAAAGCTCGCAAGAGATAACTAATGGATGTCTTCAGGGAGTCCAAAAGCTTACCAAGTGTTGGCTATTCTAGATAATCCTACCTTTAAACCACCTCCCAGAGGCTCGCAAGAGATAAACTAGTGGATCTCAATGGACGGAGTCCACTTGCCTTACCAAGTGTTGGCCTAGGTGATTTTAAGGGATTTTAAGTTAACTAAAAAAATAAAAACCATTAACGGGTCACACTTTCTCTTCATTAAAAACTGAAACAAGGAAACTTCCATTTTTGTTTCCGGAACCTTACCTAGCTTCCTTCACTCCCAGGAACAAAAAGTGTAGCCACTCATCCTCTAGGAAAACATCCTCAGACTTTGATTTGCTAGAAATAAAAATGAAAGAGAAAACAAAAAATGAGAAGGTAAGGCAAAGCAAAGCTCTATTTATTACTTTCTGAAAACTATACAAGTTTTTTTCTTCAAAAAAAAAAAACTCCCGAGAGATTGTTCAAAAGAAAATTACAAATGATCTTATAAAGGGAGGCTATTCACCCCTCCTTCTTACTTCCTACTAAAGAATCAAATGATTGGTTGATTACAAGGAAAAAATAGGGATTTATACAAAAATATCTGAAGATAAACATCAAGCGGAGTCGGTGCGCAAATATCTCAGATTACAGGTGGATTTCACAAGTTGAAATTGGTGATTTCGCAAGTTGAATTTGTGATTTCGCAAGTTGTGAAATTTTCCTGCAACTGATCAGCTCTCTGTCTTGTAGCGACTTACTTCCTCTTTCCATTTCGCAATTTGCTAAAATTTCACAAGTTAAAACAAGACTTGTAAAATTATTGGATGGTTGATTTTCTTCAGTGATTTTCTTCCTTGCAAACTTGAATGACTTTGGCAAAGGGTTATGAAGCTCCAAAGCTTAGTTCCTTCATGAAATTAAGCTTCAACTTGTTTTGCCATGAACTATATACAAAGCTCTCCCTCATTCTTGGATTGCTTTGGTGATAAAAAAGCTATCAAAAACACTAAAACTTGCCACAATTTGATTAGAAACACTTGCAAGGGTCCTTAATGTGCCAATTGAGTTAAAAGGTAATAACTACTACTCAAAAGTGTTTAAAAGAGTTAATTACAAGCTATAAAATAACACTTTTTCAGTAGTAATCATTGTTCATAATGTTTGAAGCCTTGAGCTCATGACCCAGAGTTATTCATGTCAACCACTACCCAATGTTGCTCATAGCATTTAGAGCCTTGAGCTCACGACCTAGAGTAGCTCATGTTATCCACAACCCTCATCTATTCATAGCAACTAGTGCCTTGAGCTCATGACCAAGAGTTGTTCATGTCAACCATAACTTTGAGTTGTTCACAGTATTAAGAGCCCTTAGCTCATGAACCATTGTCTTTCATGTCATCGACAACCCTTAGTTATTCATAGGATCAAGAGCTCTAAGCCCATGACCTAGAGTCATTCGTGTAAACCACAGGCCAAAGTTGTTGATATCATCTAAAGCCATGAGCTCAAGACCTAGTGTGGCTGATGTCATCCAGAACACTAAGCTATTCATAGCATATAGAGTATTGAGCTCATGACCCAAAGTCTTTCCTTTCAACCCCAACCTATAACTTTTCATTGCTTCTAAGGCTCTAAGATGATGACTTAAAGTCATTCATGTTATCCACAACCTTGAGCAGTTCATTGAATCTATAGTCCTGAGCTCATGACCTAGAGCCTTTCTTATCATCGACAACCTTGAGCGCTTCATAACATCTAGAGCACTAAGCTCACGACCCAAAGTTGTTCACGTCAACCATAACCCAGAGTTGTGCATAACATCTAAAGCCCTGAACTCACGACCAAGAGTGGTTAATGTCATCAATGGCCCTAAGTTTTTCATAGCATCTAAAGGCCTAAGCCAATGACTTAAATTCATTCATGTCAATCACAACCTACAATTGTTAATAGCATCTAGAGCCCTAAGCTCATGACCCAGACTTGTTCACGTTAACCATAATCGAGAGTTGTGCGTAACATCTAAAGCCCTAAACTTATTATTGAGAGTGGCTCATGTCATCAACGACCTTGAGTTGTTCATAGTATCAAAAGGCCTAAGCTAGAAACTTAGAGTCATTCATGTCAACCACAAGCTAGAGTTGTTAATAGCATCTAGAGCACTGAGCTTAAGTCTTTCATGTTTTTGAAAACCTTGAGTTGTTCATAGCATCTAGAGTCCTGATCTCATGACTGAGAGTCGTTCATGTCAACCATAGCCCAAAGTTGTTCATAGCATCTAAAGCCTTGAGCTCACAACCCCTATTGGGTAATGTCATCAACAGCCTTGAGTTGTTCATAGCATTTAAAGCCTACAGCTTGTGACCTAGAGTCATTAATGCTAGTCACAACCTAAATCTATTGATAGCATCTAAAGCCTTGTGCTTAAAACCAAGAGTGGTGCATGTCATCTACATTCTTCAGCTATTCATGGCATCTAGAGCCTCAAGCTCATGACCCAAAGTCTTTCATATCAACCACAACCCAAAGTTATTCACTACATCTAGGGTCTTTTATCCATAACCCTAAGATGTTCATAGCATTTAGAGCCCTAAGCTCATGACCCAAACTCGTTCATATCAACCACAACCTTGAGGTGTTCATAGTATCTTGAGTCGTGAGCTAATGACCTGGAGTCATTCATGTTATGCATAGCCCTGATCTCATGACATAGAGTCATTCATATCATCCATAGCCTTGAGCTGCTCATAGCATTTAGAGGCTTGAGCTCACAGGATCCCTATTCATTCAAATCATCCAAAATGTTGAGTTGTTCAAAGCATCCATACCCTTCAACTCACAACTTGGAGTGGCACATATCATCCACAGGCTTGATTTGTTTATAGCATTTGGAGCCTTAAGCACACTACTCGGAGTTGTTCATGTCATCAACAACCCTGAGCTATTCATCGCATCTAGACCCCTAATTCGTGGTCCCCAGTCGGGTGTTTTAATCAAAAATATTTATAAATCCTATGACCTCATACTAGCGTAGCAAAGCTAATATAGTATAGCGGCTCTAGGGTCGAACTCTGGGATGGGTTTTCACTCTACCAGTGATAGACTCAAGATTAGAAACTGAATCTGATGATTTCCTTTGTCAAAAACTTAAAGTTTAAAAGAAAATAAAATTTGTTTTGAAAGTGGTGTTTGAAACTAAACTAATATAGAACTAGATAAAAATGGAAGAAAGAAAGTCTACCGGAGCTAAGGGTTGCTAGGATCAAGTTCAGAATGCAAAGTGGAAATTCCAGATTTTTCTTCTCGCATTGGGGACAACAACATAAAGGATGGTTGTTTCCCGAACCGGTATAGGTTTAACAATGAAGATTTAATCCATAAAAAGTCAATAGAAATGGTAGTCAAGTTCCATTAATGGCTTTAGACACTGTGGGTCTTCACCTTGAGTCACTTTCCAATGGCTCGTACATGATAACTAATGGACTGATATGGATCTAGCAATAAGCATCCACAAAGACCTGAAGCTTACCATGTATTGGCCATTCAAATTGATTCTAAGGGATTTAAAGCAAAACTTTAGATTTAAAAGCCATTTATGAACTCCAACTACCTGTATTTAATGCACGAGAGTTTTCCACCTTTGCATCTGGACTTTTCACCTAGCTTCCTTCACTCCAAGAAACCAAAAGTTTAGCCTCTCATCCTCTGGGAAAACATCCTCAGAGGTTGTTTGGCTTCCAAGAAAAAGAAAATATAGAAGAGAAAAGAGAAACACAAGAGCCTCTTATTTCACTAAGTGTAAAACATAACATATAGTCGAGAGATGATTTCCACCCCTCTTAAAGTCTTTTACAAAGCAAAGCCTGTGATTGGCTAGCTACAAGGATAAAAAAGGAATTTACATAAAAAATACATAAGAAAAGATCTCATGTGGAGTCGGAAAAAATAGAGGAGATTTCCCACCACACATGGGCTGCTGTGTGAATTTTGCATAAGGAAATGTGTTGTGCGAATTTCGTACAAGCTCGCACAAGCTGAAGGTGTTATGCGAATTTCGCACAAGCTTGGAGCAATTGTCTTCTGAAGGCCATATCTTCTTCATTTCAGCTCGAAATCATAAACGGTTTGAAGAATTGGATTCTTGAATTCCTGAGCTTTGAAATGGTATATAGCATGTAGAAAATGGACTTCGGGAAGTGCTCCAAAAGTGCGAAGGAAGACTGCAGCTGCTGTCCTCTGTTCTCTTCACTCTGTTTTCCTCTTTGCTTTTCCTATTTGCTTCTCTCCTTTACTTGGCTTGTCTTAATGATCCAAAAAGCTGTCAAAATACTAAAACTAGCCACAAATATGATTAGAAGTCATTGCTAGGTCCTTAACATGCCAATCGGAATAAAGATGGAGAACTACTACACAAAAGTGCTTAAAACATAATGAATTAAAGGTGCAAAATATCACTTTTTGGGTAGTAATCACTCCCCCCAACTGACACATTGCTAGTCCCTGAGCAATGAAGGAGAGAAAAAGAAAGAAAAATAGATAATATAATAATTTACAAAATCATGCTGATCACTCCAAAAAATAATCAAGTGGCATGATTGGATTAAACTCTCACATGGCAAGTCAAGGATATAAAACTCAATCATCAACAAGAGTCATCAAATAACTTACCTATCACAACATACAAAGAGCGGGCATTATGCAAATTTGAGTATCAAAATAATTTCCACTCCCAAAGGACCAACTCTTAATCTTCCACAAAAATCTAAGTGTTAAGATGCTTAGTTTCCAGTTATAGTATGTCAAACCATATTCTCCCCCCAACTAAGGTTTTTCTCTAACTTTAGCAACAATAACCCCCATATAAAAGGCTAAGAATGCACCTCTTTATATATATATATATATATATATATATATTTAAACTCCACCCATCCACCCATGTAACGAGCAGTGAGGTCGGTGACTCCCAATCAATAAAGGCTTAGGGCACCAGGCTTCAAAGATTTTCACCATATACCCCTCGGACCTTGCTCGGGTTTCAAAGCAAGTGAAGCAAAAATTATTTTTTTTTTATAAGACACATTGGCCTTTTATAAGGTGTCCCAACACTAATAGAATGAGGTCAATGGCACCAAGTCGAAAATTTCCTAAGTTTAGGGGGTGAGAAAGTTTTCCATCTTATAACTGGAATCTAATGTGTTCAGTGTGTGAAAAGATTAGAGTGGAAGACTTAAGATTGAAATCAAAAGGAGCTTCAACAATTTATCAACTTTAATAAGCATAATACAAACTCTAAGACTATGGCAATAAGATAAGAATTTAATTTCTCCCATTTACTTTTGAGAATTTATCTTTGAGAAACAAAGAGAGTTTGCAAAAAAATTTGTTAGCAAAATAACTTAACCAAAAATTCAACAAATTACTTCCTCAACTCTCCCCCCAACTAGGACGAACATTGTCCCCAATGTTCCAAAAGCAATTGTAATAAAAGGGAGGAAGTGATATCTCCTGATAGTAAGGGACTCTAAATGAACAGGACAAACCATATGTTGCAAAAGAAAAAGAAATCATAAAAGTGATGAGTAGAGGAAATAAAAAGGAATAGCTAAAATACACAAAAAGGAAGATGTCTATATAAACTGAGAGAGTACAATATACAAGATAAACATGGAATACATCCAATCCCAGTATAAAAGTGGTCCAAAATATATAAGACATCCAAAAACGTAGAATATAGATACAAAAAGGGAGAGGAGTGATCGTATGATCAAGTAGTAGGCTCCTCTGGTGGATAGGAGGGGTCCTCCGCTGCAACTGTGGAAGGCACCGCTACAGGTGGAGCTGGTGGCAAAAGACCGAGGTGCTGCTGAATCTCATGGAGAATGAGAGTCTGCTGGTCCTGCCGAAGCTGGAAGTGGTCCATCCGCTCCATAATGGCCGTCTGAGTAGTGGTCAGAGTCTGGAAAGAAGCAAGCAAGGCACGGTACTCTGCACCAGGGATAGGAATGGGCGGCTCTAAGGTAGGAGGAACAACAGGTGGGGCATCAGATGATGCTTCCTCTGGTACTGGCTGTGGAGGGACTTCCCTTGGCATTGGAAGTTCTGGGGAATGCTGATGGAGCCATACCTAATTCCATTGGTCAAGAGAGAAGCTCTCTCGACAATGGCGGCGGGGCTCAGAATGAGGGTCTGCAGGAAAACCCATATGCGCCAAAACATGGCATAGCAGCCGAGGGAAAAGTAAAAGAATGGTGTCTGCCCTCGCAAGATGCCGCGTATGCACCTTTTCCTCAAAATGGAGGAGGGTGGCCATAATCAAATGATGGAGGCCAAAGTAGTAGCCCTCAGAGATACGAAATAATGCCTCTATAATGGCCTCTCGCCTCTACACTCTATGCTGAAGAGGAGAAAGATTGGCGCAAAGGACCACATCAGCTAGGAGTATCCCAGGGGGAAGTTCCCTCCTCATAATGATCCTCTGGGAAGATGTCCCTCGAGATAGGATACGAACCATGTCCCACTCAGAAAGTGGGGCCCAACATCTAAATGCAGCGGGATCTGCTGGTGCATAAGGGATATGGAAAGCCTCGGCAATCTGTCTAGCTCCCAAAATACCCTGGCGTCCATCAATGGTAAAAAGAATCGAGGCTGGTACCGGGACGCCACGAGTAGTCATAGATTGGTAAAAGTCTAAAGCTACTCGAGGATAAAAGAATTGGGACGGAGTCATAAAGGGTACAAGATGGTACCTCTCAAGTAGGCGGTATGAATCCCGCAACTCAGGCTGCTGTCGCAAAATAGAGTGATCAAAATATGCCTCAACATGAAATGCTCTCGATCGGCAATCGGAGTTGCCCTCAATAGGCGAGCTAGCTATAGGGCGCCTGGTGGAAGGAGGCTGCGACTGTGAATCCCGAGGTGCTCTGGAGGACTCTCCTGGCTCTGAAGTCTTGGCCTTCTTTGTAGGAGGACTCCTAGGTGGAATTTGAGTAGGGGCCACAGGCGTGGCAGATGCTCTCCTCGTATGGTATCTGCGCTGAGGGGCAGAATCAGGTAAATGTGAGGGTGCATCTAGTGGGGCCCACACAGGGGCGGCTCTCTGACTGCTCTGGGGAGCTGAGGCATATCCTCCTCAGGTCTTAGGCATGAGGAAGCGACGAAATGAGGCTCAGAGGCTTGGGATTGGGGAGGGTAGCGATGGAGAAGCTGAAAAATTCGCACAAAGGGGGGTGTTGTGCGAAAATTTCGTACAAGGGAGGGTGTTGTGCGAATTTCGCACCAGACACTATTCACCCGCCCAAATGCAAAATTGTGGCTCCTTCAAATGGTGAAAATTCTTGGTTTTTGAGGGTGGGAAATGCTAGCTGAGGTAGGTGATTCATGCCCAATTGGTGTATCAGCTGATTCATGTCCAGTTGGTGCTACTTGATGGAGGGAGTAATCAACACAATTTATAACCTATTACACCATGAACTAGGGTAGCAAAGAAAAAGCTACTATAGCATAGTGGCTCTAGGATCGTTCACTGGGAAGGGTTTCCAAACTGAAAATGATACCAATTCAAAGTGAATTGGTGCTGTTTCATTTCAAGATTAGCTTAAGAAATAAAACACAAACTTTGGTTGAAAAAGGTTTAGATTTAGACTAACGGCACAGCAAGTAATAGAAATTACTTATGAAGAAAAACATTCCTTGGAGATTTAGGTTCACAGGGGAGGTTCCTCATGCAAAAACATAGCTCCGGTCAGTTGGTTCATTTCCTTGCATTAGAGAATTAACATAAAGTCAATTCTCTAACCGGTGCTGTACAAATGCATCCCTTAATTGGATTTCAGCTCTAATTCTCTCTCACTGATGCAACTTGCAATGATTCAAGCCTCTCACTTAGCCTTTACCATTCAAGGTGATCTTTAACCTTGGACTTCCTTTCTCAAGCTCGCAAGAGATAACTAATGGATGTCTCCTTAGAGTCCAAAAGCTTACCAAGTGTTGGCAATTCTAGAAAATCCTACCTTTAAGTCACCTCCCAAAGGCTCGCAAGGGGTAAACTAGTGCATCTCCATGGATAGAGATCACTTGCCTTACCAAGTGTTGGCCCAGGTGACTCCAAGGCGTTTTAAGTTAACTAAAAATATAGAAACCATTCGTGGGACACACTTTCTCTTCATTCATAGCTGAAACCACAAAGCTACTAATTCTTGCACTTGGAACCTTTCCCGGCAACCTTAACTCCAAGGAACTAAAGGCTTAGTTACTCATTCTCTGGGGAAACCTCCTCAGAGAGTGCATAACTAATAATTGAAAAATACAATCAAAGTGAGAAGGTAAGGCAGAGCTCAAGCTCTGTATTTTACTTTCTTTCAAACTTTTCCAAAAGGTTCATCACCCCGAGAACAGGCTCTCCGGGCTCTATTTATATGAATATTACATTAATAGCTATTACATGGATATTTAGCCTTTTTCCTAACTTAAAAGCTAAGGAATCCTATAATTGGTGGCTTACAAGGAGAGTTTGGGGATTTAGACAACAAAAATCTGAAGAAAAATATCTCCAAGTGTCGGTTACAAATATCGGGAAGCACTAAGGACCATTTCGCAGGTGAAAACGTGGTCTGCGAAATTTCGCAGATGAACAAAAAGGGCTGCGAAATTACTTCGCAGCAAACGGCTGATTTTGCACCGCTGCGAAGTGGTCTTTCAGCTTGCGGTGTTTGTCTTCCAACTTGTCGTGAAACTTTAGGGGGAATTCCACAGCACTGTGCAAAAAGGCTGCGAAATCACTCTGCAACAAAAGGGTGATTTCGCAACACTATGCAAAATTCTTCCTTCAGCTTGGAGTGATCGGCTTCCAATGGCTGTAACTCCTTCATTTCAACCTCTAATTATGTACCATTTGAAGCATTGGATTGTTGACTTCCTAAGCTTTAAAATGACATATAGCATGCATAAATTGGACTTCAGGAAGTGCTCCAAAAGTGGCTGACATGACTGTCATCAAGAATGCTTCATGGCAGATTTCTCTTTGCTTCCCCTCCTTGCATTCCGGATTTGCTTATGGCAAAGGACTTCAAAGCTTTGGTTCTTCATGCTTCTGCTCTTTCCATTGCTTTGCCAAGGATTCCAAATAACTCTCCTCAATCTCATATTGCTTTGGTGATCAAAAAGCTATCAAAACACCAAAACTTAACACAATTTGATTAGAATTGATTGCAAGGGTCCTTAACATGTTAATTGGGTTAAAAGGCAATAACTACTACTCAAAAGTGTTTAAAAGGATTAATTACAAGCTATCAAATAGCACTTTTTGAGTAGTAATCAGTAGGAAAGGGATTTTTCATGGTGGTTAAGCTTGGAAATGGGAGCTTTTCAAGAGGAGAATTGAGAATTTGAAGCTCCCATGGCCGGCGGCAATGGGTTTCTTATGAAGAAACTGCGGCTTGAATCCTATGCTGGAGGTTTTGATTTTGAAAAATCAATGTGGGGTTGGGTTTATGGATGGATTTAGAGTGTTGAGTGAAGAAATGAAGGGTTTTTGATGGTGGAAGGAGGAGAAAGAGCTGGAAATGGAAGGTGTGGACTGTTGTGAATAGTGAAGGCCGCGGCTATGGAGTGGAGCTATGGAGAGGGGCTGCCATGGTGGGATTGAGGATGGGAGATGGTGAAGGAGAGGAGCTTAAGGATGGAAATGGGTGATCGGAAGAAAGGTGTTGAGAGAATTGAAGAAGAAGAAGCCTAGAATTGAAGAGGAGAAAATGGCTTTTAAAGAGGAAATGCGAATTTCGCACAAGGTGATGGGTAGTGTGAAAATTTCGCATTCCTGTGGTTCTCCAAGACAGAGAGCATGGTTTTGAAAATTTGTTACAAAAGCGAATTCGCACAAGGTTCGCATTCCTGTGATTTTCGCACTGAGGTTTTGGGAAGGGACCGAGAGCATGCATTTGAAAATTGGTCACAAAAGCGAATTCGCACAAGGGATGTGTTGTGCGAAAATTTCGCACAAGGGATGTGTTGTGCGAAAATTTCGCACAAGGGATGTGTTGTGCGAAAATTTCGTACAAAGGGAATAGGTGGTGCGAATTTTGGCTTTTCTCCCCTGTTTTGCCTTGTTTTCATTCTTCAAGCTTTCCTACCTGCATGTTAACACAAAAAACCAATTCAAACCACATTAGAATGAAATTAAAGTCAAAAATAAAAATCAAAACATGCATAAACACAAGAAAAACACTAGATTAAACTAAAATCAACTTAAAAGAAAACAAAAAGAGGATGAACTTTTTAGTCTTTGAAGAGACTAAGTTCAACCATGAACCAAGTGTTTTTCATGTTGGAGGTGGATCAAGGAGGATGAATTCCTCCTTGTCTCGGGAAAATGATTCGATATAGGGCTTGAGACGATGCCCATTCACTTTGAAAGTTCGAGTGCTATTGAAGTTGAGTAGTTCCACTACTCCATTTGGTTGCACATCATGAATTATGAAAGGACCCGTCCACCTTGATTTCAATTTTCCCGAAAAAAGATGAAGCTTAGAGTCATAAAGCAAGACTCTTTGTCCCTTGGCAAAATTCTTCTGATTTACCAACTGATCATGCCATTTCTTCAACCTCTCTTTTGCAATTTTTGAATTGAGGTAAGCATCATTCCTCATTTCCTCCAATTCATTCA
Organism: Vitis aestivalis var. linsecomii x Vitis rupestris; assembly: GCA_022058835.1. Classification (NCBI taxonomy): domain Eukaryota; kingdom Viridiplantae; phylum Streptophyta; class Magnoliopsida; order Vitales; family Vitaceae; genus Vitis; species Vitis aestivalis var. linsecomii x Vitis rupestris. The sequence goes on from JAJJMG010032671.1 coordinate 48,157, forward strand.
AATCCAAACATCTTTTCAACCCGGCTCTTGTCAAATCCATGTTGAGCTTCTTGATTGCCCACTATGCTTTATATTCAACCTCCACTGGAAGATGGCATGCTTTGCCATAAACAAGGCGATAAGGAGACATTCCAAGAATGGTCTTGTAAGCAGTCTTGTAAGCCCATAAGGAATCCAGGAGCTTAATAGACCAATCCTTCCTATTCACATTCACCACCTTCATCAGTATATTCTTGATTTCCTGGTTGGCTAACTCAACTTGGCCACTTGTTTGAGGGTGATAAGGTGTAGCTACCTTGTGCTTGACCCCATATTTGGCTAGAAGAGTCTCAAAAGGCTTATTGCAAAAGTGGGTTCCTCCATCACTGATAATGGCCTTAGGCACTCCAAATCTTGAAAAGATGTTCTCCTTGAGAAATTTGAGAACCACCTTATGATCATTGCTCCTACATGGGATTGCTTCTACCCACTTAAAGACATAATCCACTCCCACCAAAATATAGGAGTGTCCAAACGACATTGGAAATGGTCCCATGAAGTCTATCCCCCAAACATCAAAGACATCCACTATCAAAATGGGATTCAAGGGCATCATATTCCGGCGTGTTAGCTTCCCAAGCCTTTGACACCGATCACATCCCTTGCACATAGTGTGGGCATCCTTGAAAAGAGAGGGCCACCAAAAACCTGATTGGATCACTTTCATAGCTGTTTTCTGGGAAGCAAAATGACCTCCACATGCACTATCATGGCAATGGGAAAGAATTCCTGATTACTCTTGTTCAGGAACACATTTCCTTATGATTTGATCCGCACAATATTTGAAGAGAAAAGGCTCCTCTCAATAATAGGCATGGATCTTAGCAAAGAAATGCCTCTTGTCTTGGGCACTCCACTCACTTGGAACTTCTCCAGTAACCAAGTAATTTGCAATGTGAGAATACCATGGAGCTACCTCTATTGACATGAGAGACTCCTCAGGGAAGTCATCATTGATAGGTAGACCATGTGAGTCATGTGCTATCACAAGTCTTGACAAGTGGTCAGCTACCACATTTTCTACTCCCTTTTTATCCCGGATTTGGAGATTGAATTCTTGAAGCAAAAGGATCCATCTTATCAATCTTGCCTTGGCATCTTGCTTGGTTAGCAAGTACTTCAAAGCAGAATGGTCAGTGAACACCACTATAACGGACCCTACCAAATAGGCACAAAACTTATCCAAGGCAAAAACTACTGCCAACAACTCCTTCTCAGTAGTTGTGTAGTTCCTTTGAGCCTCATTCAAAGTTTTACTTGCATAATAAATCACATAGGGCTTCCCATCTTCTCTTTACCCCAAAACAGCCCCCATAGCAAGATCACTTGCATCACACATTACCTCAAAAGGTAATTTCCAATTTGGGGCTCTCACTATTGGTGCAGTTGTGAGGAATTGCTTCAATTCCTCAAAACTCTTCTGACATTTCTCATCCCACACAAACTTGGCATCCTTTACCAAGAGTTCACAAAGAGGTTTTGAGATTTTTGAGAAATCCTTAATGAACCTCCTATAGAACCCGACATGTCCTAGGAATTGCCTAATTCCTTTAACATTTGTGGGAGGTGGCAACTTAACAATTAGCTCCACCTTTGCCTTATCTACCTCATTGCCATTTTTGGAGATTATATGTCCTAAGACAATGCCTTGTTGTACCATAAAATGGCACTTCTCCCAATTTAGCACTAGGTCTTTCTCAATACATCTTTGGAGAACAGCTTCTAAGTGCAACAAACACTCCTCATAAGAACCTCCATATACAGTGATGTCATCCATGAAGACTTCTATGATGCGCTCCACCATATCACTGAAGATGCTTAGCATACATCTTTGGAAAGTTGCAGGAGCATTACATAGACCAAAGGGCATCCCCCTATACGCAAAAGTACCAAAGGGGCAAGTGAAGGTTGTCTTTTCTTGATCTTCCAAATCAATCTCTATTTGGAAGTACCCCGAGTAACCATCCAGAAAACAGTAGAAAGGATGTCCTGAGACTCTCTCAAGGACTTGGTCCATGAAAGGCAATGGGAAATGGTCCTTCCTAGTCACTGAATTCAACCTCCTGTAGTCTATACACACCCTCCATCCTGAGGTAGGACGTGTAGAGACTTCCTCCCCTTTCTCATTCTGGATCACAGTAATTCCAGATTTCTTTGGGACTACTTGGGTGGGACTCACCCACAAGCTATCTGAAATGGGATATATGATCCCTGCTTGAAGTAGCTTCAGAACTTCACCCCTTACCACCTCTTGCATGTGAGGATTCAACCTCCTCTGGGCTGCTTCACTGGCTTTGCATCTTCGTCCATGTAGATATGGTGGGTGCACACCAAAGGACTAATCCCTTTCAGATCAGAAATTTGCCATCCAATGGCTTTCTTGCATTTTCTGAGGACTCCCAAAAGACTATCCTCTTGATCACTTGTGAGATTTGAGGAAACCACCACTGGACATTTCTCATCCTCCTCCAAATATGCATACTTCAAATCAACAGGAAGTGGCTTCAAAACAAGCTTTGGAGGGTCCTCCATAGTTGCTCCTTGTGAGTCCTCCTTATTGAACAGTGGTAAGATCTCTTCCCGTCTCCTCCAAGGAGACATGATGGCTAGCACATCAGAGGGTTTAGGTAACCCTTCTTCAAGCACTTCAAGGCTTTCATTCAAACTCTCTTCTAAATTCTTGTCACAATGCTCTTCAACCAAGGTGTTGATCAAGCACACCTCCTCCAATCCTTCCTCCTCTTCTGGGTGAAGATGCTTCTTGCATAGGTGGAATATGTTTAATTCCAAGGTCATGTTTCCAAATGTGAGCTGCATCACCCCATTTCTACAATTGATGATGGCATTGGAGGTAGCTAGGAAAGGTCTCCCAATGATGATTGGCACGTAATTTGCTTCTTTAACAGTGGGATAAGTATCAAGCACCACAAAATCCACGGGATAGTAGAATTTGTCCACTTGACCTAGAACATCCTCTATCACCCCCCTTGGGATTTTGACTGACCTATCAGCTAAGGAAAGAGTGATGGTTATGGGCTTCAATCCTCCAAGTCCCAGTTGCTTGTACACAGAATATGGGAGCAAATTCACACTTGCCCCCAAGTCTAGTAAAGCCTTCTCCACATGTGTCCCACCAATGTTGACTGAAATGGTGGGACATCCAGGATCTTTGTACTTAACTGGAGGCTTACTCTGAATGATAGCACTTACTTGCTCAGTGAGGAATGCATTCTTTGTCACGTGCAAGCCTCTCTTGACCGTGCACAAGTCCTTTAAAAATTTTGCATATGTGGGGACTTGCTTGATCATATCATGTAAGGGTATATTCACCTTCACTTGTCTCAAGACTTCAAGAATTTCAGATGAATTCTTGATTTCCTTCTTTCCATGTAAAGCTTGAGGAAAAGGGAGAGGCATATGTTTCTTCATCATATCCTCTTTAATCACTATCCTTGGCTCTTCTTCAATGCTTGATTTGGATTCATTTTTCCCACTCTTCTCTTCTTGGTTATTGCTCTCTTTAACTAAGGTTCTCTTTGACATGAGTTCTTCATCTTGCCTCATCTTAGGCAAGGGTTGATCAACCTCCTTTCCACTCCTCAAGGTGATCACAGCTTTGACCTCCCTCAACTTTGAAGATTCCCCCTCTTGGGTTTCAACTTCATGAACACCCTTCGGATTTTGGCTTGGTTGAGAGGGAAACTTTCCTTTCTCATTCACTGTGTTGAGGTTGGTAAGCCTAGAGATGGAGTATTGAATATTATCTATCTTCTGATATAGATCATTTTGCATCCCATCCATTCTCTTAATTTGAGAACTCTCAACATTTTCAATCTTTTGGTGCAATTGGGAGTTAATTGCCTTTTGTTCACCCACAAAGTCACCCATGACTTTACTTAGGTTCGCAATGGCTTGCTCCACTGAAGAGGTTTGTTGAGGTGCTTGGGTTTGGGCTTGTGGTTGGTATGGAGGTGGTCTTGGTTTCCAAGAAAAATTTGGATGGTTTCTCCAGCTTGAATTATAGGTGTTTCCATAAGGTGCATTGTTGTTGGGCCTAAATTACCCCACAACATTGGCTTGATCACCTAACATCTCCCTCACAGCTGGCATGGTTGGGCCCTCATCTACCACATGATCACATGATTGGCAAATGGTGCATGGCATGACATGGGCTTGTGTCTCGGAAATGGCTTAGACTTCATGCATCTTTTTCAACTCAAGTTCTTCCAACCTCCTTGCTATTGTTGCCACCTTAGCTTTCATGTCCATGTCTTCACTTAACATGTACATTCCACCCTTTGGATTTACAGGAGCTTTCATCCTTCCCATTTCCCTTGAGTTGGGCTCATCCCATCCTCTTGTTACCTCAGATACATAACTTAAAAAGTCCATAGCTTCTTCTGGATTCTTACTCATAAAATCTCCCACACACATGGTTTCAAGAATTTGCTTCATGGAGGAAGACATCCCATCATAAAAATAGCTCACCAAAAGCCATGTATCAAAGCCATGATGAGGACAAGCATTGATGGCCTCCATATACCTTTCCCAACATTCATGGAACTTCTCATTCTCTTTTACAGAAAAGTTTGAGATTTGTCTCTTCAACCCATTAGTCCTATGGGTGGGGAAAAATTTCTTCAAAAATTCGGCCTGAAGATCAACCCAATTCCTTATGCTCCTTGGCCTTAAAGAATTAAGCCATATTTTTGCCTTGTCCTTCAAAGTAAAAGGGAATAGCTTGAGTCTCATCAAGTCTATTGAAGCTCCTCCCTCTCTAAAGCTATTGCACACCTCCTCAAACTCCTTAATGTGGGCATATGGGTTCTCACTCTCCATTCCATGGAAATTTGGTAGAAGGGTCATAATATGGGGCCTTATAATCAGCTGCTCAAGAGGAGGTACGATGCATGAGGGTGCACTCATCCTTGGTGGGTACATTCTATCCCTCATGGATAGATATGCATTTGGATTACCCCCTTGACCGTGTTGAGAATTCTGATCCTCAGGTGGAGGGTCCATGATGTTTACACAGATATCCAACTCTGTGTCTTAAGGATTCTCAATCCTTACTAATCTTCCCTCTTGGTCCCGAATCCAATAGGGCATGCACAAGTTACTACTTACCTGAAAACAAAACAAAGACAACAAAAACAAAAGAAAACTAGAAAAAAGTTATGGTTAGAAAGAAAACAAAAGGAATTCTACAATTAAAAGAAAGGAAATGAAGTTAGTGAAAAAGGAATTCACCAAACTTGTGATGGAAATCACAAGTAGCCTCTAAAAGGTCATATCACTGTAAAGTGACACCATCCCCGGCAACGGCGCCATTTGATTCGTGGAACCCAGTCGGGTCTTTTAATAAAAAATATTTATAAATCCTATGACCTCATACCGGCGCAGCAAAGCTACTATAGTATAGCGGCTCTAGGGTTGAACTCTGGGATGGGTTTTCACTCTACCAGTGATAGACTCAAGATTAGAAACTGAATCTGATGATTTCCTTTGTCAAAACCTTAAAGTTTAAAAGAAAATAAAATTTGTTTTGAAAGTGGTGTTTAAAACTAAACTAATATAGAACTAGATAAAAATGGAAGAAAGAAAGTCTCCCGGAGCTAAGGGTTGCTAGGATCAAGTTCAGAATGCAAAGTGGAAATTCCAGATTTTTCTTCTCGCATTGGGGACAACAACATAAAGGATGGTTGTTTCCCGAACCGGTATAGGTTTAACATTGAAGATTTAATCCATAAAAAGTTAATAGAAATGGTAGTCAAGTTCCATTAATGGCTTTAGACACTGTGGGTCTTCACCTTGAGTCACTTTCCAATGGCTCGTACATGATAACTAATGGACTGATATGGATCTAGCAATAAGCATCCA
>JAJJMG010032672.1:0-10993 GCA_022058835.1 Vitis aestivalis var. linsecomii x Vitis rupestris
AATGCGCGATCCAAATCATCCACGTGTACAACTGAATCAGACCCATAGATCAAAAAGGGCGTCTCCCGGAAGGAAAGCATGATGACATCGAGGCGTCGCGAAGTGCAGGCCTAACTGGGTAACTCCCGAGAGACTCTACTGGAGGGTCATCGTCTCAACGTGTATCTCGTAAGTGGGGATGAGCATGCAACTCCATGAAGATCTGTAAATCTCAATCGAAACGAAAATATGCCCCAGTATGGAATCAGATGTGGAATAAGCTGAAAATCGGACAACATCAAATAATCTATCATCAAACGTGTGATCCCAATCATCCAAATCCATAGCTGAATCCAACCCACATATCAAAAGGCATCTCTCAAAAGAAGAAGCGTGAGGACATCTAAATGTCAAAAGTACGCACCTGACTGAATCACTCAAGATAGGCTCTCCTGGGAGATCATGATAAGATAACAAACACGTCCTCGTCTCAGTGTGCATCCCGTAAGTGGGAGTGATCATGTAACTCCGTGAAGATTTGTAAATCTCAATCGAAACGAAAATATGCCCCAGTATGGCATCAGAATGTACGGTAGGTCAGAAACCAGGTGACATGGAATCATCTATCATTGAACATGTGACCTCCGTGATCCAAATCAAGTCCAAACAAATAGGGAACGTCTCCCAGGATAAGAAGCATGGCGGCAACCAAATGCCGAGAAATGTGGGCCTGACTGAATGGCTCCACAAAGGCTCCACTGAGAGATCATCATAAAATAGCGAACCAATCAATCATCTCAACGTACATCTCGCAAGTGGGGATAAGCATGCAACTCCCTGAAGATCTGTAGATCTCGCCCAAAACGGAATATGCCCTAGTATGGCATCGGAAGTGTGACAGGTCAAAAGAACAAGTGACATGGAATCATCTGTCATCGAACATGTAATCCCGGTCATCCGAATCCATAACCGAATCACACCCATGATCCAAGATGTACCTCTCGGATGGAGAAGCATGATGGCACCCAAGTGCTGAGAAGGGCGGGCCTAACTGGATGGCTTTCGGGATGCTCCTCTAAAGAATCATGATAAGGCAACGATCATGTCTACATCCCAATGAGCATCCAGTGAGTGATGATGATCGTGCAAGTCCGTGAGGACCCATAAACCTCCAAATGAAATGGGGTATGCCCCAGTGTGGCACCAAAGGTATGATAGGTCAAAAATCAGGTGACAACAAATCAATCATCGTCAAACTCACGATCCCGGTAATCCGAACACAACTGAATCGGTCCTACACATCAAAGGGGCGACTCCCAGAAGAAGAAGCATGACAATATCTAAATATCAACCAGATCTCAAACACCGATCCAAGTAGAGGCTGTCGAAGACGACATCTGATCCCATGGCCTCAAGGTGGTCTTAAGACACGGGACGTAACGTAGGCTAGGGTGATAGGGTAATAGAAATGAAAGGAAACTAGGCTTAAATACCCAACGATCAGAAAACCATGCCCTCATATATGAAATGTAACATGTATAGTAAATCCCATGAGCCATGGACCTGAGGATGCCTAACGTGAATATGATGTCGATAAGGAGACCAATGAAGCAAAATGAACTGATAGTGATATGTGTAATGATGATGCGAAGTGAGTATCGAACTCGAGATGGGTCGCTGTAAGGAGAGAATAAGATGTGAAGGGAATGAGATGAATCACAAGCAACGATAAAAACGACAGCGAAACAATGAATATGTGAAGAAAAGTGGTGATCGACTCAGATCAAACATGAAGTGAAGTCACATCAATAATGAATGTAATGATGGAAAGGACAATGACTCGGAGTCCTTGGGAGAAGGTCACTCATCTCTCTCACAAATAGATATGACAAAGCAATACAAATAACATGGGATCTTAGAGAGCTCACATACGAACTCCCAATAACGAACATACTCGATAAAAATGACCCCCAAACATCAATATACATACTCAATGATCGAGAACACTATGCACATACACACATGTGCTTATTATTTTTCTTTTTCTTTTATTTTCATTTTCATTTTCATTTTCATTTTTTTTTTCTTTTTTTCTTTTTTTTTTTACATATATACAAATACGCGTACCCTGAACATGAATAAATGAACCCCAAAAAGGATATCAATAACAAATGGACACACTCCCAAGCGCTAAGGTAACAAACAAACTCTCTCTGACAAGATGACCTTCTCAAACTAAGGATCTCTAAACCAGTGTCCGCGAGATAGATGGTGGAAATGATGTGACTATCCTCCATGTGATGAACTGAGGAGAATCACCACTCAAGGTGGAGAGAATATGAAACAAACAAGTAGTAAATAGGATAAGGAAGAAGAGACGAGGAACACAACCAACGAGATGAAATGAAAATGCAGAGGTGCAGTGATAAGGAAAAGATAATGAGAAAAATGCGCTCCTAGGTCCAAGGCTCATGAAACTCCCAAACAATGCATGCATACACTAAAGGGCCCTTATCCCGGTGTGAAAATGTGAGCAAGGCGATAAGAAAGAAAGACTATAATGCGCATGCGAGGCTCAATGGGCTAGCAACAGACTATGTATCACAAAGGTGAAAGGGTATATGGCTAACCGAAACGATGGCCACCCATCCTACGACCATGGTCTCAAACATAGTTCCTCTTTAGCTGATCCACATTGGTTGGCTCTGAGAATCAGTTTCCATCTAGATCCATCAACAATGCAGCGCCCTCTGGGGTCAACTCCCTGATGAAATAAAGTCCGCTCTAGCTGGGTCCGAACTTCCCTCTAGGATCTCTAATCAATCCTCTGATGAACCTCAAGACTAGTCACCTCTCCATAATGGTCAATCAACAATCTCTGCTATCTTCCCCCACCAGCGGGAGATGAAGGAAGAAATGGACTCATCTGATCTCTGTCTGAAACCCTCAAGTTCTCTCCTCGGCACATCTACAACAGTATTAAATGAAAACTATCACAGAAACTCCTAAGCTAGGTCATCCCATGTCCTACGTCGCGAGGACTCCGAAGATGCGAACTAATGTTGGGCTGCGCCACTCAGAGATGAAAGAAACATGGTGATCATCTGTGACTCGTCTAACCCATGGACCTTCATCACAGTATTGTAGAGTCGAAGATGAATACATGGATAACCAACGCCTGTGTACCTCTCAATGTCAGGCATCCTGAACTTGGCTGGTAGACTGGCTACTAGTATACTATCAAGATCATCCCAAGTCCATGAACTGTCAGATACTCTCAACTGCTTGATACGCTACTCAATACAATCCATACATGAATGAGTATCCTCAAGGACTGTCTACTTTGCTAACTGTTTATCTCCTGCCTGAGATTGGTCAAGGCCTCCTAATAGAAACCATGGCGGCCGTGAACTGATCAACTGTGACAATCCGCCGATCCATGTCTGATCTCTCGAAAAAGCGAACTAATCTCCCCTCTACTCTGACCCAAGATGACAAATCCACACTGAGAATGAAAAACCAATCCCGAAGAGCATGAAGCACAAGATACCTGAATAGAATCCATGGCGTCTGTGAACTAGTCAACCGTGACAGTCTACTGATCTATGCCTGACCTCTCGAAAAACCGAATTGAGCTCCCCTGTACTCTAACCCAAGATGGTAAATCCACACTGAGAATGAAGAACCAATCCTGAAGAGCATGAACCACGAGATATGGTATGCACAAGGAAAACATGGAAGAAATGCTAGTCTGAATTGGAATGAGTAAGACATCAAAGTGTAGAAGAACTGTCCGACTGTAACTCAAACCCGTACTGATCTCTATGTACTCTCAATTGGAGACTAAAAGAGGGAATACTGAATCCCAACTATGACCAAAGAGGCTCTGAAGGCCCTCAGATGCACCCACGTGTAGGTAGGGAGTCCTAATAGAAGGATCTACGACTCAACCTACGAGGTCAAGGTGGCTCTAAATGAATATGGGTGGACTTTAAAAGATCCCTAGCAGAAGCGATCATACCCTCCGGCGGTACGCAACCCTCTGCACGCCTCCGAAGAGACGGGGCGCTTCCATGCAAGGTGGTCATCACCTCCACACATGCACTACCTCAGCTTCCCAGGGGGTTTCCTATGGTGAAACCTCTCAAAACTCTCAATACTCAAAAGTCAACTAGAGTATGCAGTGAACGATATGAGTGCATCCGATAACCCTAAGAAGCTAAAACGGGAAAGGAAACACACTAGTCACACCAATATCCATGAAACCTAGCTCCGGGCTATACAGGTCTTCAAATATCAGACTCCAATCAGCATTGACGTGGCGACCTCCTCCAGAATGCTCCCAAACATCGACATAGCCCATCGCTAGACCCTACTCCTAATTGCTAGCTCGATCGAAGAGCAAACAAAGCAACAAATCTCATATCATAATACGAGATCAAGGAAAACAAGATTGACCGAGACTAGAGAGTTGGAGGTAAGGGGATAGATGTGTGTCCCACACAGACAAACAATACATGCATCACATAAAAGAATAGCAGTCATGCACCAAAGTAGTCATGCAAATAACAGGTATATAACTCATATCTACACACAAGCTAGGCAAGAATATGATAAGCAAGATAGAAATATAACAAGAATAGACAATATGTCGAGATAAACAAGATGATATACAACAAATAGAATCAATCATGCCAAGATGAATGAGATATACAAAAATGAGAACATACATGTCCAGGAAAGCAAGATAATCATACAACAAGAAGAGTCACTATGCTAAAGTAGGTAAGAGAATCAATCGATGTAATCAACATGTCAACATCACAAATGAACATAACAGTCAAACATATATTACAGACAAACATATCAAAGCCCTCAACGTGTAATCAGCAACCAATCATACCAAGACACATAGAGAGGGGTATCAATTAATCAATCAATCAAACGCCACATTCCCCTCAACTCGAGTTCAAGTTTGACCCTCTAAAAATCCCCAGCGAAGTTGCCATTTTGTGGACCCCGCATTTCGGCTCATGCGTTTCCCACTCGATGGCGAAACTCGCTTTTCATTTTATTTGATGAAAATTCGATTTTTAGAAAAAGACTTGGAGTCGCCACTTATTTTTGTTTTATTTTTAAAGGGAAAAACAAAATAAGAAAAAAAAACCTTAAGTGTGACTCCTGAAGGAAAAAACGGGTCTGTGAAAAACCGAGTCTAGGTCCGGGGGTCAGGTTACTCATTGGGAAGGTACGGTGGTGAGCCGTAGCACCCCTCTAAACCCGTATATGTACGACCTCTACTAAACGAATTGAAGAAATTGTGGCAATTAATTAATTAATTATGGATACCAAGAAAAATAATCAATATACAAGTCATGGTGAAAATTAATATGCACAAAAACGATGATGAAATCTAATTACAAGAATACACAAAATAAATAATAAGAGGATTATGCAAAATGATTAATTGAATTAAATAAATAAAAGATATTTAAAAAAAAGGTTTTAAAGAAGTTTCAAATGATTCTATTAAAAACGATTTTGAATTAGTGATTTCCATTTATTTACTTGAAAAAAGAATTAATTTATTTCCTCAATTTCAGTTGTGTTCAATTTTCAAAAAAAAAAATATTTACACTGATTGTATCAAAAGAATTTATTACAAAATTTCAATTTGGGCACAAAAATTATTTTTACTTGCTTTTACTAGAAGATAATGAATGTTTACAATTTTATTTACAAAAGTATTTAAATTCATTTTCGTTTAAAAGAATGATTTTTATAAATTATTTAAAATGACATAACTTTATTTACAAAAGAATTTTTAATTAAAAGAAAAAAAATAAAAATAAAATAAATAAATAAATAAATCATCTATTTCTAAAAATGACTTTTAATCCAATTTTAATTAAGTAAAAAGAATTCATTAAAAAAACATTTTTTTGGATGATTTTATTAAAAATTAATTTTTGGGACAACTTTATTTACAAAACAATATTTGGAAAATTTTTGTTAAACAAAGAAATTTTTGGACAGATATTATTTAAAAACAAATTTTCAAATTCCATTAAAAACATTTCTTTTGGGATTTTTCTAAATGCATTTTTTTTTTTGAATTTTTATAAATAAAAAATGAAATAAAATAAAATAAAACTCTCTTTTATTAAAAATAATATTTTAAAATTGTTGTTTTATTAAAACACATCTGCTGATTTCCTCTTCTCATTTAAACAAAATTTCTAGTTTGTTTGATGTTCAATTCTATACACACTCAATAAATACATGCGAACGAATATTTATACAAACTAATAAAAATAAAACCAAATAAAAAGTAAGAAATAAAATATGTACCCAAATAAACTTACAATAAGTTCCACGTGTCATCAATTCGTACTCAGTCAACAAGATTGCAAAGTGGGTCCATGCAAAAAACAAGAATGGCACAGATGTAAATATCCAGAGATGTATAAAATCCCAAACAAATATTCAAACCCAAATTCCAATTTCAAATTAGTCCCATAAATTTCATCAATTAAAATGAGCCCAAATTACTATAGGTCTTAACCTAGAACATCCAAATTAATAACAAAAAAAAAAAATACAAACACAATCAACCAAACCTAAAATTGGATAAATTAAAATAAATTCTACTAGACCTAAATTTAATACTGCATAATTTAAGCCTAGTTCAATATACTCCACAATTGTCCCATGCCCAAATTAAACAATTCAAATTGGCTAAGCCCATATCAAATATTCAAATAATCTAACAAATCTCACCCACATTATGGGCCCCAAAATCCACATCAATTAACAAACCCACATAAAAAAATACATGATCAAGAGAAATAATATTTCAAGCCCAATCCAATAAATCCAAACAAATAACAACTTAACAATAGGCTCAAGTCCAAATAAACAATATGCAATTGATATAATCTAAATATCCTCAAATTAATCACCAAATACAATATGCCCACAAACCCAAATTAACAAATTTCAAATTAATTTACTAACAATAAATTAAATCAAATTATGTATTAATCTAACAACAAATTAACCCTAAGTTTCATATTAATTCAACAATCCAAATTTCATAAACAACAATTACCATTAAAATAAAATAAAATAACAACAATAATAATAATAATGATAATTAACAATAATAATGATAATAATAATAATAATAATAATAATAATAATAATAACGGGAAAACGGATGGGATGGGAGGGGGGTCGTCGGCCGGCAATGGCTCGCTGGCGGCGACTGGCCGATGGCGACTGTGAGGGTGGACAGGTTTTCGGGAAGCAAAATAAAATAAATAAAAACTAAAATAAAATGGGAGAAAAAAAAAGGTGGGGATGGAAGGAAGCCGGAAAAGGCGCCGGAGGGAGTGGAGGTTGGGGTCGTGCTACTGGAAGAGAGATATGGTGGACTGGCGTGAAGGAGGAAGAAGATGGAAAATGAAAGAAAAAAATATGGGGGCTGCTTCTGTGGGCGTTCTGGGGGAGAAAAGAAAAAAAAGAAAAAAAATGGGAAGATCTGCGGGTAGGGTGCCGGCTAGTGAGAGTGAAGAAGAGTGAATGGAAGGATGAAAAATAAAAATAAAAATCTGGGGCGCTTCAAAATCCCAGTGGAGTTGCAGAGAGAGGGGAAAAAAAGAGAAGACCCATCGGGGGGGGGGGGGGGGCGGCCGTTTCTCTTGGAGATGGGGGAGAGAAAATAGCAGAAAGGAGAGAGTAGGAAAAAAATGGAGGGAAAATATTGGGAATTGAGGGGGAAAAAAGGGGGGCAAAATGAGGAGAAAAACAAAAATGAGGGGTAAGGAAAGTAGGGGGGGAGGGCGGGCCATGTGGGAAGAATGAGAAGAGAGAGAAGAAGAGGGTGGGGTGGTTGGGGAGTAGGAAAGAGAGAGGAGAGAGGAGAGAGAAAAATAAAAAATAAAAATAAAATAGATATAATAATAATAATAATAATAATAATAATAACAAATAAAATTAATAAGTAAAAATAAGATTTAAAATAATAATAATAATAATAATGATAATTTACAGAATAATGAAAGGGTGAGTGGGCCTAAAATAACACATGTAATTGGGATTTAAAATTTGACTCAAAATTAATGTAAAAATAAAATTGGGACAAATTTTGGGGTCCACAAATATGCCCCTCTTCGGTAGAGTTCACGAGTAAAGTGAGTGTATACACAAACGAAACGAAGTGAACTTTGCCAAAGAACAAGAAAGACCACCAAATTTGTCCTAGTATGACATGGGCTCTGAGCTCTCTTGAATGATAAGGCTAGGGAAAAATGACTCTGAACGCCAAAAAGAGGAAAAATGGTGACTCTAGGTGCCTGAATGTGAGAACGACGGCTCCCTGAATGCCTGAAACTGATAAGAGATAGTGGCTCCGGACACCGAACTGAAAAGAGATGGTGGCTCTGAACGCCGAAACTGAGAAGTGACAATGATATCGAGCAAAAGACAAATAGCGGCTTTGAACGCTAAACTGAAGATATGACTCTCAATGTAAAACTAAAAATGTGATGATGGCTCTGAACGCCGAAACTGAGAAGCGAAGATGGGATGATGGCTCTGAACACCGAAACCGGGAATGTGGCGAGGATAGTTCTGAACACTGATATTGATGAGTGATGGTTCTGAACGCCGAAACTAAGAAACGACGATGATATCGAGCTAAAGACAAACAACGGCTTTGAACGCTAAATTGAAGATACGATTCTCAACGTCAAACTAAAAATGCGATGATGGCTCTGAACGCTGAAACTGAGAAGCGAAGATGGGATGATGGCTCTGAACGCCGAAACCAGGAATGCGGCGAGAATAGCTCTGAACACTGATACTGATGAGTGATGGTTCTGAACGCCGAACGAAGATGAGATGATGGCTCTGAACGCCGAAACTGAGAATGCGGCTTTGAACGTCAAACTGAAAATGTGATGATGACGGCTTTGAACGCCGAAACTGAGAAGCGACGATGATGGCTCTGAATGCCAAAACTGAAAATGTGATGATGATGGCTCTAAACGTCGAAACCAAAAATGCGATGATAGCGGCTCTGAGTGCCAAGGATGGCTCTGAATGCCAAAACTAAAAATGTGATGATGATGGCTCTAAACGCCGAAATTGAAAAGAGATGATGATGGCTCTGAACGCCGAAACTAAGAAGTGACAGTGATGACTCTGAACGCCAAAACTGAAAATGTGATGATGATGGCTCCGAACGCCGAAACTTAGAAGCGACGATGATGGCTCTGAACGCCAAAACTGAAAATGTGATGATGATGGCTCTGAACGCCGAAACTGAAAATGCGATGATAGCGGCTCTGAGTGCCGAAACTAAAAATGTGACTCTGAACGTCAAACTAGCCGAAACTGAGAAGCGATGATGATGGCTCTGAACGCCAAAATTAAAGAAGCGATGATGATGGCTCTGAAAGCCGAAATTGAAAAGAGATGATGATGGCTCTGAACGCCGAAATTGAAAATGTGATGATGATGGCTCTGAACGCCGAAACTGAGAAGCGACGATGATGGCTCTAAACGCCAGATGAAGATGTGGATCTGAATGTTGATCGAATATGCGGCTCTGAATGCCGAACGAAGTAAAACATGGCTCTGAACGCCTAAACGAATGATATGCAGTGGCTCTAAACGCCGAACTAAGCAAAACATGGCTCTGAACACCGGAACGAAGAATAAGCAATGGCTCTGAACGTCGAATGAAGATGTGGCTCTGAACTCGAACTAAGATGTGATTCCTAACGCCGAGCGAAGCAAAACATGACTCTGAACGCCGAATGAAGATGTGGCTCTGAACGCCGAACTGAGATGTGATTCCAAACGCCGAACTAAGCAAAACATGGCTCTGAACACCGGAATAAGTGATGTAATGGCTCTGAACGCCGAATGAAGATGTGGCTCTGAACGCCGAACTGAGAATGCGACTCTAAATGTCAAACGAAGCAAAACATGGCTCTAAACGTCGGAATAAGTGATGTAATGGCTCTGAACGCCGAATGAAAATGTGATTCCGAACGCCGGAATGAGCGATGTAATGGCTTTGAACGCCGAATGAAGATGTGATTCCAACGCCGGAATGAGCGATGTAATGGCTCTGAACGCCGAATGAAGATGTGATTCCGAACGCCGAATGAAGCAAAACATGTCTCTGAACGCCGGAATAAGTGATGTAATGGCTTTGAACGCCGAATGAAGATGTGATTCCAAACGCCGAACAAAGCAAAACATGGCTCTGAACGCCGGAATGAGCGATGTAATGGCTCTGAATGCCGAATGAAGATGTGACTCTGAATGCCGAACTGAGATGTGATTCCGAACGCCGAACGAAGCAAAACATGGCTCTGAACGCCGGAATAAGTGATGTGGCTCTGAACGCCGAAACTGAGAACTCGACTCTGAACGTCAAACTGAAAACCGATGATGGCTCTAAACACCGAGACTGGGAAGTGATGATGATGACTTTGAACATCAAACTGAAAACACGATGATGGCTCTGAACGTTAAAACAGAGGATGATGATGGCTCTGAACACCGAAACTGAAAATAGTGATGGCTTTGAACGCCAAAACTGAGAAGCGATGATGGCTCTGAATGCCAGAACTGAGAACGATGATGGCTCTGAACGCCAAACTGAATAGGCGATGATGGCTCTGAACGCCAAACTGAGAAGCGATGATGGCTCTGAACGCCAAAACTGAAAAGCGATGATAACTCTAAACGCCAAACTGAAAATAGTGATGGCTATGAACGCCAAACTGAAAAGCGATGATGGCTTTGAACGCCAAAATTGAAAAGCGATGATGGCTCTGAACGCCAAACTGAAAATAGTGATGGCTATGAATGCCAAAACTAAGAAGTGATGAAGGCTCTGAACGCCAAACTGAAAATAGTGATGGTTCTGAACGCCAAAACTGAAAAATGATGATGGCTCTGAACGCCAAACTGAAAATAGTGATGGCTATGAATG